>JAJQKJ010001877.1:110000-320931 GCA_029574335.1 Rana kukunoris
TCCCATCCTCTGGAATGCCCCACCCCAATCTGTCCAGAGCCCCTTCCATCTTCTGGAACTCCCCACCCCAATCTGTCCAGAGCCCCTCCCATCCTCTGGAACGCCCCACCCTAATCTGTCCAGAGCCCCTCCCATCCTCTGGAAATCCCTACCCCATCTGTCCAGAGCCCCTCCCATCCTCTGGAACTCCCTACCCCATCTGTCCAGAGCCCCTCCCATCCTCTGGAACTCCCCACCCCAATCTGTCCAGAGCCCCTCCCATCCTCTGGAACTCCCCACCCCAATCTGTCCAGAGCCCCTCCCATCCTCTGGAACTCCCTACCCCAATCTGTCCAGAGCCCCTCCCATCCTCTGGAACGCCCCACCCCAATCTGTCCAGAGCCCCTTCCATCTTCTGGAACTCCCTACCCCAATCTGTCCAGAGCCCCTCCCATCCTCTGGAACGCCCCACCCTAATCTGTCCAGAGCCCCTCCCATCCTCTGGAAATCCCTACCCCATCTGTCCAGAGCCCCTCCCATCCTCTGGAACTCCCTACCCCATCTGTCCAGAGCCCCTCCCATCCTCTGGAACTCCCTACCCCAATCTGTCCAACTGTCTTCTACCTTCATTGGTCTCTTTAGAGAAGTCTGATTTTTACTTTCTCTATCATCTCGTCCCTCATAATTATTATTCTCTTTTCTATCACTTGCCCCTCCCTCTTAGATTGTAAGCTCTGCGGACACGGCCCCCTCCTCCTCTAGTCTTGTGTCCTCAGAAGTCATGAGCGGGGGAGGAGTGCCCCTTATATTTCTTTGTAGCGGAGGAATCATAAATGTTGCGGTTCTAATAGACGGCGGTCCCTCCGGTGTCATCGCTCGGCGGCCCTCGTTGTGCTCCGGCGCGGCGGGTTCAGCGGAGGGGAGCGGGGGAGGGGAGAGACTCATAAAATGAAGAATAATTTTGGAATGTTCCCGGAACGCGCGGCGCGGAAACACAACATATCTATCATCGCCGCGCGCGGCTGAATGAGTTCTGGCATATTGATGTATCCGCGCGTCTTTCCTGGTAATTAGAGGACACCGAGTGCCTGCGAGCCAATCAGGGAGAGCGGGGGAGGGGAGAACCCTTCACCCCCAACAACAATCTCCCCATAATATTCACTTCATTCCCAATGGGCCGCCATCTTGGATGTGATGTCATCAGACTCACCAGTGACCCCCCCATAATATTCCCCTTCGCTCCTCCCCCAGGAGCTACAGAAATGATGTAAAAAGGGGGAGGAGCATAGGAGCTGGGCCAGCACAGACAAGGAATTAGACACTCCCAGAAAGGGAGAGGCCTATGATGTGTACAAACACGCGTGTCACATGCATGTGGCGTGATGATCTCCCCGCCGCCACAGAGCAATAATACTAAAGTGCATGGGGGGATTGGGGCGTGGCCAGGCACACCCAGCACACCCTATGCACACGCCCACGCATGGCACATACCACGCCCCCACCAAAGACTCATTCTGGTGAATAGTTCGGACACGAGAACGAGGCTTCATTTCCCGCCCTCCCTGTATAGAGTAGAATCCTCGGGGGGAGGGGTTGTATCGCCATGGTTGCCCCCCCTCCCCCCGGCGAGTCGCTGTAGTGCGACCCCCCCCTAGATTGTTGTAGATTTGGCTTTTTCTGACCCGGGGCCCTTCACTCCATTATCTCTGCTAAGAGAAGAGCCACTTCAGAGCTGAGGACCCCCGGGGGCCCCCGAACCTTAACCCTACACAATCAGGGCCCATCACCCCTCCCCCGCCCTCCTCTGACATTTTAGGGGCACTTTGTGAAGCTGATGGGGACAGTGAGGTGCAGTCACAGGCGTGTTACTGACGTCTGTCGGATGTCGCGGCGTCTCAATCTGACGCACTCCTCATATCTCCAGTCAGGCTGATGATCGGCGGGTGTTGGGTGAATGTTCAGGTGATAATTCATTTTCCTCTTCTGGATCCCGCAAACTCCTTCTCCTCCGGATGACGTATCGATCGGCTCAAATCTCCACCAGAAAGTGACAATCGGTGCTTCCATAACACGGAGGCCTCATCACCGCCCCCCCCGTCAGTGGCCCCCATCAGCGACCCCCCCATCAGCAGCCCCCCATCAGCAGCCCCCCATCACTGGCCCCAATCAGCGACCCCCCCATCAGCAGCCCCCCATCAGTGGCCCCCATCAGCGACCCCCCATCAGCAGTCCCCCATCAGCAGCCCCCCATCACTGGCCCCAATCAGCGACCCCCCATCAGCAGCCCCCCATCAGTGGCCCCCATCAGCGACCCCCCATCAGCAGTCCCGCATCAGTGGCCCCCATCAGCAGCCCCCCATCAGCAGCCCCCCATCAGCGACCCCCCCATCAGCAGCCCCCCGTCAGTGGCCCCCATCAGCGACCCCCCATCAACGACCCCCATCAGCAGCCCCCCATCACTGGCCCCCATCAGCGACCCCCCCATCAGCAGCCCCCCATCAGTGGCCCCCATCAGCGACCCCCCATCAGCAGTCCCGCATCAGTGGCCCCCATCAGCAGCCCCCCATCACTGGCCCCCATCAGCAGCCCCCCATCAGCGACCCCCCCATCAACGACCCCCATCAGCAGCCCCCCATCACTGGCCTCCATCAGCGACCCCCCATCAGCAGTCCCCCATCAGCGACCCCCATCAGCGACCCCCCATCAACGACCCCCATCAGCAGCCCCCCATCACTGGCCCCCATCAGCGACCCACCCATCAGCAGCCCCCCATCAGTGGCCCCCATCAGCGACCCCCCATCAGCAGTCCCGCATCAGTGGCCCCCATCAGCAGCCCCCCATCACTGGCCCCCATCAGCAGCCCCCCATCAGCGACCCCCCCATCAACGACCCCCATCAGCAGCCCCCCATCACTGGCCTCCATCAGCGACCCCCCATCAGCAGTCCCCCATCAGCGACCCCCATCAGCGACCCCCCATCAACGACCCCCATCAGCAGCCCCCCATCACTGGCCCCCATCAGCGACCCCCCATCAGCAGCCCCCCATCAGTGGCCCCCATCAGCGACCCCCCATCAGCAGTCCCGCATCAGTGGCCCCCATCAGCAGCCCCCCATCACTGGCCCCCATCAGCAGCCCCCCATCAGCGACCCCCCATCAACGACCCCCATCAGCGACCCCCCCATCAGTGGCCCCCATCAGCGACCCCCCATCAGCAGCCCCCCATCACTGGCCTCCATCAGCGACCCCCCATCAGCAGTCCCCCATCAGCGACCCCCATCAGCGACCCCCCATCAACGACCCCCATCAGCAGCCCCCCATCACTGGCCCCCATCAGCGACCCCCCCATCAGCAGCCCCCCCATCAGTGGCCCCCATCAGCGACCCCCCATCAGCAGTCCCGCATCAGTGGCCCCCATCAGCAGCCTCCCATCAGCGACCCCCCATCAACGACCCCCATCAGCGACCCCCCCATCAGTGGCCCCCATCAGCGATGGAGGTGTGATGGAGGTGTGATGGAGGTGTTATGAAGGTGTGTTGGGGGTGTGTTGGAGGTGTGTTGGAGGTGTGTTGGAGGTGTGATGGAGGTGTGATGGAGGTGTGATAGAGGTGTGATGGAGGTGTGTTGAAGGTGTGTTGGAGGTGTGATGGAGGTGTGTTGGAGGTGTGATAGAGGTGTGATGGAGATGTGTTGGGGGTGTGATGGAGGTGTGTTGGAGGTGTGGTGGAGGTGTGATGGAGATGTGTTGGGGGTGTGATGGAGGTGTGATGGAGGTGTTATGAAGATGTGATGGAGGTGTGTTGGAGGTGTGATGGAGGTGTGATGGAGGTGTGTTGGAGGTGTGATGGAGGTGTTATGAAGGTGTGTTGGAGATGCGTTGGGGGTATGTTGGAGGTGAGTTGGAAGTGTGATGGAGGTGTGATGGAGGTGTGTTGGAGGTGTGATGGAGGTGTGTTGGAGGTGTGATGGAGGTGTGATGGAGGTGTGATGGGGGTGTGTTGGAGATGTGTTGGGGGTATGTTGGAGGTGTGATGGAGGTGTGATGGAGGTGTGATGGAGGTGTGTTGGAGGTGTGTTGGAGGTGTGTTGGAGGTGTGATGGAGGTGTGTTGGAGGTGTGATGGAGGTGTGTTGGAGGTGTGTTGGAGGTGTGATGGAGGTGTGATGGAGATGTGTTGGGGGTGTGATGGAGGTGTGATGGAGGTGTGATGGAGGTGTGATGGAGGTGTTATGAAGGTGTGATGGAGGTGTGTTGGAGGTGTTATGGAGGTGTTATGAAGGTGTGTTGGAGATGCCTTGGGGGTGTGTTGGAGGTGAGTTGGAAGTGTGATGGAGGTGTGTTGGAGGTGTGTTGGAGGTGTGTTGGAGGTGTGATGGGGGTGTGATGGAGGTGTGTTGGAGGTGAGTTGGAAGTGTGATGGAGGTGTGTTGGAGGTGTGATGGAGGTGTGTTGGAGGTGTGTTGGAGGTGTGATGGGGGTGTGATGGAGGTGTGATAGAGGTGTGATGGAGGTGTGATGGAGGTGTGTTGGAGGTGTGATGGAGGTGTGATGGAGGTGTGTTGGAGGTGTGTTGGAGGTGTGTTGGAGGTGTGATGGGGGTGTGATGGAGGTGTGTTGGAGGTGAGTTGGAAGTGTGTTGGAGGTGTGATGGAGGTGTGTTGGAGGTGTGTTGGAGGTGTGATGGGGGTGTGATGGAGGTGTGATAGAGGTGTGATGGAGGTGTGATGGAGGTGTGTTGGAGGTGTGATGGAGGTGTGATGGGGGTGTGTTGGAGATGTGTTGGGGGTATGTTGGAGGTGTGATGGAGGTGTGATGGAGGTGTGATGGAGGTGTGTTGGAGGTGTGTTGGAGGTGTGTTGGAGGTGTGATGGAGGTGTGATGGAGGTGTGTTGGAGGTGTGATGGGGGTGTGTTGGAGATGTGTTGGGGGTATGTTGGAGGTGTGATGGAGGTGTGATGGAGGTGTGATGGAGGTGTGTTGGAGGTGTGTTGGAGGTGTGTTGGAGGTGTGATGGAGGTGTGATGGAGGTGTGTTGGAGGTGTGATGGAGGTGTGTTGGAGGTGTGTTGGAGGTGTGATGGAGGTGTGATGGAGATGTGTTGGGGGTGTGATGGAGGTGTGATGGAGGTGTGATGGAGGTGTTATGAAGGTGTGATGGAGGTGTGTTGGAGGTGTTATGGAGGTGTTATGAAGGTGTGTTGGAGATGCCTTGGGGGTGTGTTGGAGGTGAGTTGGAAGTGTGATGGAGGTGTGTTGGAGGTGTGATGGGAGTGTGTTGGAGGTGTGTTGGGGGTATGTTGGAGGTGTGATGGGGGTGTGATGGAGGTGTGATGGAGGTGTGATGGAGGTGTGTTGGAGGTGTGTTGGAGGTGTGTTGGAGGTGTGTTGGAGGTGTGATGGAGGTGTGATGGAGGTGTGATGGAGATGTGTTGGGGGTGTGATGGAGGTGTGATGGAGGTGTGATGGAGGTGTTATGAAGGTGTGATGGAGGTGTGTTGGAGATGCCTTGGGGGTATGTTGGAGGTGAGTTGGAAGTGTGATGGAGGTGTGTTGGAGGTGTGATGGAGGTGTGTTGGAGGTGAGTTGGAAGTGTGATGGAGGTGTGTTGGAGGTGTGATGGAGGTGTGTTGGAGGTGTGTTGGAGGTGTGATGGGGGTGTGATGGAGGTGTGATGGAGGTGTGATAGAGGTGTGATGGAGGTGTGATGGAGGTGTGTTGGAGATGCCTTGGGGGTATGTTGGAGGTGTGAAGTTGAGGAGGTGTGATGGAGGTGTGATGGAGGTGTGTTGGAGGTGAGTTGGAAGTGTGATGGAGGTGTGATGGAGGTGTGAGGTGTGATGGAGGTGTGTTGGAGGTGTGTTGGAGGTGTGACGGAGGTGTGATGGAGATGTGATGGAGGTCTGATGGAGGTGTGATGGAGGTGTGATGGAGGTGTTATGGAGGTGTGATGGAGGTGTGTTGGAGGTGTTATGGAGGTGTTATGAAGGTGTGTTGGATGGGGGTGTGTTGGAGATGTGTTGGGGGTAGTTGGAGGTGTGATTGTGTGATGGAGGTGTGATGGAGGTGGTTGGAGGTGTGTTGGATGGATGAGTGTGATGGAGGTGTGTTGGGGTATGTTGGAGGTGTGTTGGAGGTGTGTTGGAGGTGTGACGGAGGTGTGTTGGAGATGTGTTGGGGTGTGATGGAGGTGTGATGGAGGTGTGATGGAGGTGTTATGATGTGAGGAGGTGTTTGGATGATGGAGGTGTGATGGAGGTGTGTTGGAGATGCCTTGGGGGTATGTTGGAGGTGAGTTGGAAGTGTGATGGAGGTGTGTTGGAGGTGATGGGAGTTGTTGAGGTGTGTTGGGGTAGTGGAGGTGTTGGAGGTGTGTTGGAGGTGTGTTGGATGGTTGGAGATGTGTTGGGGGTGTGATGGAGGTGTGATGGAGGTGTGATGGAGGTGTGATGGGGTGTGAAGGTGTGATGGAGGTGTGTTGGATGCCTTGGGGGTAGGGAGGTGAGTGGAAGTTGATGAGGTGTGTTGGATGGTTGGAGGTGTGATGGTTGGGTGTGATGGGGGTGTGAGGTGTGATGGAGGTGTGATGGAGGTGTGATGGGGGTGTGATGGAGGTGTGATGGAGGTGTGTTGGAGGTGTGATGGAGGTGTGATGGGGGTGTGATGGAGGTGTGATGGAGGTGTGTGGAGGTGGAGGTGTGATGGAGGTGTGATGGAGGTGTGTTGGAGGTGTGTGGAGGTGGATGGGGTGTGATGGAGGTGTGATGGAGGTGTGTGATGTGAGGAGGTGTGATGGAGATGTGTTGGGGGTGTGATGAGGTGTGAGGAGGTGTGATGGAGGTGTTATGAAGGTTGATGAGGTGTGTTGGAGGTGTGATGGAGGTGTTATGAAGGTGTGTTGGAGATGCGTTGGGGGTATGTTGGAGGTGAGTTGGAAGTGTGATGGAGGTGTGTTGGAGGTGTGATGGGGGTGTGTTGGACATGTGTTGGGGGTATGTTGGAGGTGTGATGGAGGTGTGATGGGGGTGTGATGGAGGTGTGATGGAGGTGTGTTGGAGGTGTGTTGGAGGTGTGTTGGACATGTGTTGGGGGTATGTTGGAGGTGTGATGGAGGTGTGATGGAGGTGTGATGGAGGTGTGTTGGAGGTGTGTTGGAGGTGTGTTGGAGGTGTGATGGAGGTGTGATGGAGGTGTGTTGGAGGTGTGATAGAGGTGTGATGGAGGTGTTATGAAGGTGTGATGGAGGTGTGATGGAGGTGTGATGGAGGTGTGTTGGAGGTGTGATGGAGGTGTGATGGAGGTGTTATGAAGGTGTGATGGAGGTGTGATGGAGGTGTGATGGAGGTGTGTTGGAGGCGTGTTGGAGGTGTGATGGAGGTGTGTTGGAGGTGTGTTGGAGGTGTGTTGGAGGTGGGATGGAGGTGTGATGGAGGTGTGATGGAGATGTGTTGGGGGTGTGATGGAGGTGTGATGGAGGTGTGATGGAGGTGTGATGGAGGTGTTATGAAGGTGTGATGGAGGTGTGTTGGAGATGTGTTGGGGTATGATAGAGGTGTGATGGAGGTGTGATGGAGGTGTGATGGAGGTGTGATGGAGGTGTTATGAAGGTGTGATGGAGGTGTGTTGGAGATGCCTTGGGGGTATGTTGGAGGTGAGTTGGAAGTGTGATGGAGGTGTGTTGGAGGTGTGATGGAGGTGTGATGGGGGTGTGATGGAGGTGTGATGGAGGTGTGTTGGAGGTGTGATGGAGGTGTGTTGGAGGTGTGATGGAGGTGTGTTGGAGGTGTGATGGAGGTGTGATAGGGTGTGTTGGAGGTGTGTTGGAGGTGTGATGGAGGTGTGATGGAGGTGTGTTGGAGGTGTGTTGGAGGTGTGTTGGAGGTGGGATGGAGGTGTGATGGAGGTGTGATGGAGATGTGTTGGGGGTGTGATGGAGGTGTGATGGAGGTGTGATGGAGGTGTGATGGAGGTGTTATGAAGGTGTGATGGAGGTGTGTTGGAGATGTGTTGGGGGTATGATAGAGGTGTGATGGAGGTGTGATGGAGGTGTGATGGAGGTGTGATGGAGGTTTGTTGGAGATGCCTTGGGGGTATGTTGGAGGTGAGTTTGAAGTGTGATGGAGGTGTGTTGGAGGTGTGATGGAGGTGTGATGGGGGTGTGATGGAGGTGTGATGGAGGTGTGTTGGAGGTGTGATGGAGGTGTGTTGGAGGTGTGATGGAGGTGTGTTGGAGGTGTGATGGAGGTGTGATAGGGTGTGTTGGAGGTGTGATGGAGATGTGTTGGGGGTGTGATGGAGGTGTGATGGAGGTGTGATGGAGGTGTTATGAAGGTGTGATGGAGGTGTGATGGAGGTGTGATGGAGGTGTGATGGAGGTGTTATGAAGGTGTGATGGAGGTGTGATGGAGGTGTGATGGAGGTGTGTTGGAGGTGTGATGGAGTACATTATGGATTCCAGGGACTCCATCCCTATTAATGGTGACATCAGGTGCCATCGTTCTCCCGAGAGCCTCCTATGATGTATGACGGGAGTCACTCCACCGCTCCATGGTAATGACGGGAGTCATTCCACCGCTCCATGGTAATGACGGGAGTCACTCCACCGCTCCATGGTAATGACGGGAGTCACTCCACCGCTCCATGGTAATGACGGGAGTCACTCCACCGCTCCATGGTAATGACGGGAGTCACTCCACCGCTCCATGGTAATGACGGGAGTCACTCCACCGCTCCATGGTAATGACGGGAGTCACTCCACCGCTCCATGGTAATGACAGGGAGTCACTCCACCGCTCCATGGTAATGACGGGAGTCACTCCTCCACCGCTCCATGGTAATGACAGGAGTCACTCCACCGCTCCATGGTAATGACGGGAGTCACTCCACCGCTCCATGGTAATGACGGGAGTCACTCCACCGCTCCATGGTAATGACGGGAGTCACTCCACCGCTCCATGGTAATGACGGGAGTCACTCCACCGCTCCATGGTAATGACGGGAGTAACTCCACCGCTCCATGGTAATGACAGGAGTCACTCCACCGCTCCATGGTAATGACGGGAGTAACTCCACCGCTCCATGGTAATGACGGGAGTCACTCCACCGCTCCATTGTAATGACGGGAGTCACTCCACCGCTCCATTGTAATGACGGGAGTCACTCCACCGCTCCATGGTAATGATGGGAGTCACTTCACCGCTCCATGGTAATGACGGGAGTCACTCCACCGCTCCATGGTAATGACAGGAGTCACTCCACCGCTCCATTGTAATGACAGGAGTCACTCCACCGCTCCATTGTAATGACGGGAGTCACTCCACTGCTCCATGGTAATGACGGGAGTCACTCCACCGCTGCATGGTAATGACGGGAGTCACTCCACCGCTCCATTGTAATGACGGGAGTCACTCCACCTGTCAGGGATCCAGCCCTGTGTCCCGATCGCCGCACATGCACAGTAGAACCGCGCTCCGGCGCGTGTCTGTGCGGGAGAGGCGCGCGCGTGCACGCATGCGTGGCCTCATGGCGCGGCGTGTGCACGGGCGTGCATTCCCCCGGAACCAATCAGAGGCCTGACCAGGCTATTTATACCAGCACCTGTCTCATGGCGGGTTGCTGGTTTGTCTTTAGCTTGTGCTTGGACTTTCTGCCGTTTACCTGAACCTCTGACCCGGACTTCCGTACGACTCTGCTCTCTCCCTGAAGTTGACCTTGGCTCTTGTTCCTGGATACGCTGCCTTCTCCACCCCCTGAACTCTGGCTTGGCTTGGACTTGTTGATTCTCTCAGACCCCTGAACCTCGGCTTGCTTCCCGGACCTGTCTCCAGTCTCACCCGCTTGTACCTGCTACCTTAATATAATATCTGTCATTAGGGATCATCCTCCATCTAGTGGCCATAATGTGAATCTTCCTAAACTGGAAACTTTCAACCTGAAGAGAAAATTGTGTTTCCTTCCCTTTAGTTTGCAGTGGATGAAGCGGACGGACTCCACGCGTTTCAGAGGTCCCGAGGAGCGATCCCAGGGGGGCGGAAAGGTTGCAGAACGTCTTGTTCTGTCAGAATCAATTAACTTTCCATAATTCACTTGAGCCGAATCTTCCCGTCTATCCTTCCGAAAATCAATTCATCTTTCCTACTTTAACTCCCTTCTTCAGCCTTCTGCATTTGTGTCCCCCTCCCCCTCCTGATATATCAATCAATTTGTGTTTCTCATTACGCCAACTCACTATTCCTTCATCAATATATTCAGAAGGACTCGCACACTGCCACTCTAGGAAAACCGATCGCCATAGAAATTATCAAAGTCCCTTCCCCCAGCCACTGAGATCTGAGGGACTCTGAAACTGGTATGATGATGAAGGCAAATGTCTGATGAACCATGGAAGGGTTAGTCCTCCCCGGTGTCTGATGAACCATGGAAGGGTTAGTCCTCCCCGGTGTCTGATGATGTCATGGAAGGGTTAGTCCTCCTCGGTGTCTGATGATGTCATGGAAGGGTCAGTCCTCCTCGGTGTCTGATGATGTCATGGAAGGGTTAGTCCTCCTCGGTGTCTGATGAACCATGGAAGGGTTAGTCCTCCTCGGTGTCTGATGATGTCATGGAAGGGTTAGTCCTCCCCGGTGTCTGATGATGTCATGGAAGGGTTAGTCCTCCCCGGTTTCTGATGAACCATGGAAGGGTTAGTCCTCCCCGGTGTCTGATGAACCATGGAAGGGTTAGTCCTCCCCGGTGTCTGATGATGTCATGGAAGGGTTAGTCCTCCCCGGTTTCTGATGAACCATGGAAGGGTTAGTCCTCCTCGGTGTCTGATGATGTCATGGAAGGGTTAGTCCTCCTCGGTGTCTGATGATGTCATGGAAGGGTCAGTCCTCCTCGGTGTCTGATGATGTCATGGAAGGGTTAGTCCTCCTCGGTGTCTGATGAACCATGGAAGGGTTAGTCCTCCCCGGTGTCTGATGATGTCATGGAAGGGTCAGTCCTCCTCGGTGTCTGATGATGTCATGGAAGGGTTAGTCCTCCTCGGTGTCTGATGATGTCATGGAAGGGTTAGTCCTCCTCGGTGTCTGATTATGTCATGGAAGGGTTAGTCCTCCTCGGTGTCTGATGAACCATGGAAGGGTTAGTCCTCCTCGGTGTCTGATGATGTCATGGAAGGGTTAGTCCTCCTCGGTGTCTGATGATGTCATGGAAGGGTTAGTCCTCCTCGGTGTCTGATGATGTCATGGAAGGGTTAGTCCTCCTCGGTGTCTGATGAACCATGGAAGGGTTAGTCCTCCTCGGTGTCTGATGATGTCATGGAAGGGTTAGTCCTCCTCGGTGTCTGATGAACCATGGAAGGGTTAGTCCTCCTCGGTGTCTGATGAACCATGGAAGGGTTAGTCCTCCTCGGTGTCTGATGAACCATGGAAGGGTTAGTCCTCCTCGGTGTCTGATGAACCATGGAAGGGTTAGTCCTCCTCGGTGTCTGATGAACTATGGAAGGATCAGTCCTCCTCGGTGTCTGATGATGTCATGGAAGGGTCAGTCCTCCTCGGTGTCTGATGAACCATGGAAGGGTTAGTCCTCCTCAGTGTCTGATGATGTCATGGAAGGGTTAGTCCTCCTCAGTGTCTGATGATGTCATGGAAGGATCAGTCCTCCTCGGTGTCTGATGAACCATGGAAGGGTTAGTCCTCCTCGGTTTCTGATGAACCATGGAAGGGTTAGTCCTCCTCGTTGTCTGATGAACCATGGAAGGGTCAGTCCTCCTCGGTGTCTGATGAACCATGGAAGGGTTAGTCCTCCTCGGTGTCTGATGAACCATGGAAGGGTTAGTCCTCCCCGGTGTCTGATGATGTCATGGAAGGGTCAGTCCTCCTCGGTGTCTGATGATGTCATGGAAGGGTTAGTCCTCCTCGGTGTCTGATGATGTCATGGAAGGGTTAGTCCTCCTCGGTGTCTGATGATGTCATGGAAGGGTTAGTCCTCCTCGGTGTCTGATGATGTCATGGAAGGGTTAGTCCTCCTCGGTGTCTGATGAACCATGGAAGGGTTAGTCCTCCTCGGTGTCTGATGAACCATGGAAGGGTTAGTCCTCCTCGGTGTCTGATGATGTCATGGAAGGGTTAGTCCTCCTCGGTGTCTGATGATGTCATGGAAGGGTTAGTCCTCCTCGGTGTCTGATGAACCATGGAAGGGTTAGTCCTCCTCGGTGTCTGATGATGTCATGGAAGGGTCAGTTCTCCTCGGTGTCTGATGAACCATGGAAGGGTTAGTCCTCCTCAGTGTCTGATGATGTCATGGAAGGGTTAGTCCTCCTCAGTGTCTGATGATGTCATGGAAGGATCAGTCCTCCTCGGTGTCTGATGAACCATGGAAGGGTTAGTCCTCCTCGGTTTCTGATGAACCATGGAAGGGTTAGTCCTCCTCGTTGTCTGATGAACCATGGAAGGGTCAGTCCTCCTCGGTGTCTGATGAACCATGGAAGGGTTAGTCCTCCTCGGTGTCTGATGAACCATGGAAGGGTTAGTCCTCCTCGGTGTCTGAAGAACCATGGAAGGGTTAGTCCTCCTCGGTGTCTGATGATGTCATGGAAGGGTTAGTCCTCCTCGGTGTCTGATGATGTCATGGAAGGGTTAGTCCTCCTCGGTGTCTGATGAACCATGGAAGGGTTAGTCCTCCTCGGTGTCTGATGAACCATGGAAGGGTTAGTCCTCCTCGGTGTCTGATGATGTCATGGAAGGGTTAGTCCTCCTCGGTGTCTGATGATGTCATGGAAGGGTTAGTCCTCCTCGGTGTCTGATGAACCATGGAAGGGTTAGTCCTCCTCGGTGTCTGATGATGTCATGGAAGGGTCAGTCCTCCTCGGTGTCTGATGAACCATGGAAGGGTTAGTCCTCCTCGGTGTCTGATGAACCATGGAAGGGTCAGTCCTCCTCGGTGTCTGATGAACCATGGAAGGGTTAGTCCTCCTCGGTGTCTGATGAACCATGGAAGGGTTAGTCCTCCTCGGTGTCTGATGAACCATGGAAGGGTTAGTCCTCCTCGGCGTCTGATGATGTCATGGAAGGGTTAGTCCTCCTCGGTGTCTGATGATGTCATGGAAGGGTTAGTCCTCCTCGGTGTCTGATGAACCATGGAAGGGTTAGTCCTCCTCGGTGTCTGATGAACCATGGAAGGGTTAGTCCTCCTCGGTGTCTGATGATGTTATGGAAGGGTTAGTCCTCCTCGGTGTCTGATGATGTCATGGAAGGGTTAGTCCTCCTCGGTGTCTGATGAACCATGGAAGGGTTAGTCCTCCTCAGTGTCTGATGATGTCATGGAAGGGTTAGTCCTCCTCGGTGTCTGATGATGTCATGGAAGGGTTAGTCCTCCTCGGTGTCTGATGAACCATGGAAGGATCAGTCCTCCTCGGTGTCTGATGAACCATGGAAGGGTTAGTCCTCCTCGGTGTCTGATGATGTCATGGAAGGATCAGTCCTCCTCGGTGTCTGATGATGTCATGGAAGGATCAGTCCTCCTCGGTGTCTGATGAACCATGGAAGGGTTAGTCCTCCTCAGTGTCTGATGATGTCATGGAAGGGTTAGTCCTCCTCGGTGTCTGATGATGTCATGGAAGGGTTAGTCCTCCTCGGTGTCTGATGAACCATGGAAGGGTTAGTCCTCCTCGGTGTCTGATGAACCATGGAAGGGTCAGTCCTCCTCGGTGTCTGATGAACCATGGAAGGGTTAGTCCTCCTCGGTGTCTGATGAACCATGGAAGGGTTAGTCCTCCTCGGTGTCTGATGATGTCATGGAAGGGTCAGTCCTCCTCGGTGTCTGATGAACCATGGAAGGGTTAGTCCTCCTCGGTGTCTGATGAACCATGGAAGGGTTAGTCCTCCTCGGTGTCTGATGATGTCATGGAAGGGTTAGTCCTTCCAGTAATAGCCAATCACAGGAACCACAGTGATCGAGGGCAGGTCCTCCCACTCCTGATTGTCAGTACAAGAACCGGAGCTTAGACTTCCTGGGGGTGTTGTGTGGATCGCTCTTCAAGCACAAACACAGGTGCACACATATCTGGCCTTATAGAATAAGCTCCACCTCCGCGGGGCTCATTGGTACAGGATTTCCATTTGGAGCATGTCCCCTTTGGCAGTGCCCGGCCCCCAAACCCTTTATAATAATTTTAATACTTTGTTTCTTATCAATAACAAAAACTTTCCACATGCAAGATTGGCCTCTCATAGAATCTAATGGGGTTCCCCACTGAGTTTGGGGTTCACAGACTCCTGATGGGTTCCGAGTCTCGGAGTGAACGTGGCTCATCCTTCTGATATAAGTTCCATCCATGAAGAGCGGATCGCTGGTTGTCGTCGTCTAATCTCTGACAACATCTGCTGGAAGTGGCGGCTCCATCACCTGACCTCGTATTGATTGGTTGTTTGAGGAACGTTATCGGTATCAGGATTGGTGACATCGCCGTGCATGTCGGCTTTGTGTCATTGGTTCCAGCGGCGGATGTCACGTTCAGGAATGTCACCGTCATTTCGCTGATGGCGGACAGGCACTCTGACGGCCTCTCTTACAAAGCCTGGCGCTTATCTTCCGCTTCGCACTCCCAATATTGAGTGCCCTTGACAGGAGCCAAATCCTTCTTAGCAGGAGAGACGGACCTGCTGCCACCTGCGATCGATCCGAAGCAACAGCGCCAGATAATTAAACGGCAAGACGCAATGGTCGCCGCGTCATACTCGCTGAGCGTCCTAAGAAGGCCCAATGAGAACGCTGCTCTTCATAAAGTCCCTCTATGTACAGAACCGCAGGACACACAACTATGTAACAACTTCCAAAGAATCGTGGCAAACACAACGCTGACACCGACGCCGCGCCAGGACATGGACTACAAACTCCAATCTGATGTATCACCCTGGGGGGAGGGTCCAGTCAGGAAGCCCCTCACAAATTTACTTGCGAGGAGTTATTATCTTGGTTGATTGTTAGAGATCGATTGATTCTTCCCTAAGTTTGGCCTTGTTGCACTTGTCAATACTACCACTAGGTGGCATTAGATATGAGAAGGGCAATGCAAGGTCAGGTGATGGGTATGTGGGGTGTCTCAGCCAATGGGGAGGGGTTTTCTTGGATCCCTTGGCCTGCTGGGAGATCCTATATATTTGGGTCAGGTGATCGGGGTTCTGTGCCACCTGGGCAGCTGTCTGGGTGGACGTGTGTCCCCCCCCCCCCGGGTTCCTAGGCCGGAGATTGGTGATCACATGGGTGTAAACGAAGCCACGTGATCTTACACAACCTTTAGCCGTCAGCTTGGCAGACTTTATAGTTTATTTTGATGACCCTTTTGGGGGGGAAATTGTAATTTGGTGAAGAAACAAAGCTTGTCCTATCGCTGTTACCGCAAAGAATCCGGCAGGTTTCAGTGAAGATCTTTTTCAGAATGAAATTCTTCCTCTGCCGTCCCCCCGGTGATAACACTCGATCGTCTCCCCGGTCATAACACTCGATCGTCCCCGCGGTGATAACACTCGATCGCCTCCCCGGTCATAACACTCGATCGTCTCCCCGGTCATAACACTCGATCGCCTCCCCGGTGATAACACTCGATCGTTTTCCCGGTCATAACACTCGATCACCTCCCCGGTGATAACACTCGATCGTCTCCCCGGTGATAACACTCGATCGTCTCCCCGGTGATAACACTCGATCGTCTCCCCGGTGATAACACTCGATCGCCTCCCCGGTCATAACACTCGATCGCCTCCCCGGTGATAACACTCGATCGTTTTCCCGGTCATAACACTCGATCGTCTCCCCGGTCATAACACTCGATCGTCTCCCCGGTCATAACACTCGATCGTCTCCCCGGTGATAACACTCGATCGTCTCCCCGGTGATAACACTCGATCGTCTCCCCGGTGATAACACTCGATTGCCTCCCTGGTGGATTGTGTTCAGGTCTTTAACTAACCACAAACATTTCAATTAGGATCCATCGTTCCCCTAATATTGGCCCCGACCATCGTTCCCCGATTATTGGCCCCCGACCATCATTCCCCGATTATTGGCCCCGACCATCGTTCCCCTAATATTGGCCCCGATCATCGTTCCCCGGTTATTGGCCCCGACCATCATTCCCCGATTATTGGCCCATGACCATCGTTCCCCGATTATTGGCCCCGACCATCGTTCCCCTAATATTGGCCCCGATCATCGTTCCCCGGTTATTGGCCCCGACCATCATTCCCCGATTATTGGCCCCGACCATCGTTCCCCGGTTATTGGCCCCGACCATCGTTCCCCGATTATTGGCCCCCGACCACCATTCCCCGATTATTAGCCCCGACCATCATTCCCCGATTATTGGCCCCGACCATCGTTCCCCTAATATTGGCCCCGACCATCGTTCCCCTAATATTGGCCCCGATCATCGTTCCCCGGTTATTGGCCCCGACCATCATTCCCCGATTATTGGCCCATGACCATCGTTCCCCGGTTATTGGCCCCGACCATCGTTTCCCGGTTATTGGCCCCGACCATCGTTCCCCGATTATTGGCCCCGACCATCGTTCCCCGATTATTGGCCCCGACCATCGTTCCCCTATTATTGGCCCCGACCATCGCTCCCCTATTATTGGCCCCGACCATCGTTCCCCTATTATTGGCCCCGACCATCGTTCCCCGATTATTGGCCCCTGACCATCGTTCCCCGGTTATTGGCCCCTGACCATCGTTCCCTGGTTATTGGCCCCGACCATCATTCCCCGATTATTGGCCCCGACCATCGTTCCCCGGTTATTGGCCCCGACCATCGTTCCCCGATTATTGGCCCCCGACCACCATTCCCCGATTATTAGCCCCGACCATCATTCCCCGATTATTGGCCCCGACCATCGTTCCCCTAATATTGGCCCCGATCATCGTTCCCCGGTTATTGGCCCCGACCATCATTCCCCGATTATTGGCCCATGACCATCGTTCCCCGGTTATTGGCCCCAACCATCGTTCCCCGGTTATTGGCCCCGACCATCGTTCCCCGATTATTGGCCCCGACCATCGTTCCCCGATTATTGGCCCCGACCATCGTTCCCCTATTATTGGCCCCGACCATCGTTCCCCTATTATTGGCCCCGACCATCGTTCCCCGATTATTGGCCCCTGACCATTGTTCCCCGGTTATTGGCCCCTGACCATCGTTCCCCGGTTATTGGCCCCCGACCATCCTTCCCCGGTTATTGGCCCCCGACCATCGTTCCCCGATTATTGGCCCCGACCATCGTTCCCCGTAATTGGCCCCCGACCATCGTTCCCCGGTTATTGGCCCCCGACCATCGTTCCCCGGTTATTGGCCCCTGACCATCGTTCCCCGGTTATTGGCCCCCGACCATCGTTCCCCTATTATTGGCCCCGACCATCGTTCCCCGGTTATTGGCCCCGACCATCGTTCCCCGATTATTGGCCCCCGACCACCATTCCCCGATTATTAGCCCCGACCATCATTCCCCGATTATTGGCCCCGACCATCGTTCCCCTAATATTGGCCCCGATCATCGTTCCCCGGTTATTGGCCCCGACCATCATTCCCCGATTATTGGCCCATGACCATCGTTCCCCGGTTATTGGCCCCAACCATCGTTCCCCGGTTATTGGCCCCGACCATCGTTCCCCGATTATTGGCCCCGACCATCGTTCCCCGATTATTGGCCCCGACCATCGTTCCCCTATTATTGGCCCCGACCATCGTTCCCCTATTATTGGCCCCGACCATCGTTCCCCGATTATTGGCCCCTGACCATTGTTCCCCGGTTATTGGCCCCTGACCATCGTTCCCCGGTTATTGGCCCCCGACCATCCTTCCCCGGTTATTGGCCCCCGACCATCGTTCCCCGATTATTGGCCCCCGACCATCGTTCCCCGGTAATTGGCCCCCGACCATCGTTCCCCGGTAATTGGCCCCCGACCATCGTTCCCCGGTTATTGGCCCCTGACCATCGTTCCCCGGTTATTGGCCCCCGACCATCCTTCCCCGATTATTGGCCCTGATCGTCACACCCACCCACCGGCCTCTCTCTCTGCCATGCGGCTCTGCCCATCCCCCTCTGTGTGGCCTGGACAGGACGTCTCCAATATCCGTGGCTCTACTATCAGATTTGACATCACAAGATAATGTTCTTCAAAGTGAAGCCAGAAATGTTTAGTTGTCCGGTCACATGGGTTTGAGACGCGCGGCGCGGGGCGGCGCGGCGGCGATGACACGAGAGGCTGAACATTTATCTGTCTGATGGAGGCGACTCTGAACTTGGAAAGAAGCCGAAGAACCTTCCCAAAAAACGTTTGTTTATTTAATTGTATGACGGGTCTAATTACTCAGAGAGACTTTCTACGTCTCGCTAATTGCGTCTGGAAGACGGAGGAGAAAACATAACAGATTGCGATCATAAAGAGGACGGATCGCTCTGCCGAGGATATGGGGGAGGGGAGAGACGTCTCCTCATCTCCAATCCCCTCACAAACTTCTTTCTTCTTCATTTTTCTGAGTCTTTCCACTATTGTGACCGGAAAGTCGCAGGATTTTAACGCAATTTTTTCTGCGACTTGAAGCGATGTTTGTGCAATCTTGAGGTCTATGGACCAAAGTAGTGCGGGGTCTGCTTTGAAGTCGCTGCGATCTGAAGTCGCACAGATATGAACGGTAATCATTGCAAATCATGGAGGGGGGGGTTACGATTTGTCATGTGACTTTGCAGTCCCAAATCGCATGACAAGTCGCAGTGGTGGAAACCGAACCCTAAGAGGTCGGCGGAAGTTTGGGCCGATTCACTGGGAACATTCTGTCTTCTAGTTTCACCGAGATCTGCCGCCCATTCACCGGGAACATTCTGGTATTTATCAAGGTGTCTGTCCCGTACCTGAGAGGGAGGAGACTAAACTGACCACTCTTGTATCTCCAGCAAGTCCCACCGGAGGTGAATCAGAGGGACGGGAGGGAGAGGTTTGCCACAGACAGAGATCAGATCCAAGGTATCGGGAGAACCATCAGGTCAGGAGCTCAGCCGAGGTTCAGCCATGCGCCATTCTGCGGAGACTTACGCGCGTATGCTGGAATTCCCTGACAGTGGCAGATATGAAGCCAATGTGTATTAATCAGGTCAGCTCCTCCCCCGCCGGTACACCCCCCTCTCCCCCCGTACACCCCCTGTAACAGGATGACCCGTGACGCCCAGAGACTTTTGAGGGATGGGGGATACTCCTGTGCCAGCGGCACAAATAACTCCTGGGTCTAGGGTCACCCTGTGCCCTTTTTGGGCGTAGGGTGGCTGATAAATCATAATTCATGTATTGCAGAAGACGGGACAGATTACAGGTGATTTCATTCTGACCCCCAACCGATCAATAAGAGTGTCTCCTTCAATGCTTAACCTAGGCTGTTGAGATGCTAATGAAGTAACTAAGTACGTCTGCTCCTAAGACCTGTCATTGTGTGAAGATGCTACTGATGATAGATATGTGTTGTGAGTTAGCAGTCTAATGCCGCGTACACACGATCACTTTTTGTGATGGAAAAAAAAACGTCATTTAAAATCACTGTGTGTGGGGCAGAACGTCGTTTTATGTCTTCAAAAAAACTACCAAAAAAAAATTGGAACATGCTTGTATTTATTGTGTCGTTTTTCAAAACGTTGTTTTTTGTGTCATAAAAAGTGATGGTGTGTGGGCAAAACGACATTTTTAAAGCCGCGCATGCTCAGAGGCAAGTTATGAGACGGAACTTCAATGGAACAGAGTGCCGTCGAACGTGGTGTACGTCACCGCGCTTTGCTAGAGCTTTTTGGAAAAACGATGGTGTGTACGCAACGTCGTTTTGGAAAATGAAGTTTGAAAAACGTTGTTTTGTTTCATCACAAAAAGTGATGGTGTGTACGCGGCATTAAGGTCAGATGTCTCTCTTCAGGGGTAGGGAATTAGCATATCAATTATGTTTAGTAAAGGAATGGGACTTGTCAAGCTGTAGTAATTACCTCCTCTAATTGCGGAGACGGGACGTCTGGGGGATGATTAATGATTACCTCAACTGGATGTCATTATCTAAAAGAATGCGATTTAAGCCCACCATGGTGTGATGTTGGGGGTGGAGAGTTTGATTGTTCCTGTGATTACTGAAACATGCCTTGTACTGTATATAAGAGAGCTGAGTGTACCATTAAAGAGTTTGTTCATTCATTTGAAACCAGAACCCAGAGCTGTGTTGCCGTGTACACACGATCATTTTTTGTGATGAAAAAAACCGACGTTTTTGAAACGTCACTTTTCAAAGACGATTTTGCCTACACACCATCGTTTTTTCACAAAAAGCGAGGTTACGTTCACCACTCTTTTCCATTGAAGCTCGCTTCATAACTAGCTTCCGGGCATGCGCGGGTTGAAAAACGTCGCTTTGAACGACGTTTTTGCTACACACGGTGACTTTTTGTGAAACAAAAAACGACGTTTTGAAAAACGACACAAAAAATTCAAGCATGTTGGAATTTTTTTTTGGTCGTTTTTTTTAAGACAAAAAACGACGTTTTGCCCCACACACCATCAATTTAAATGACGTTTTAAAAAACATCGTTTTTTTTTCATCGCAAAAAACGACCGTGTGTACGCGGCATCAGTCTCGGTTATTCTGGGGGAATGGATCGGGTCCTGTCGGCTGGTTTGCCGGAGTGCAAGCTGTCTTGTCTTGGGTTGATGGAAGATCGTAAACGGTGGTGACTGTTACACCCCCCAATGGGGAAATTTCTAGATTTCTGCTTCAGGCCGATCATTTCAGTAACAACTTTGCCAACAATTAGCATTTTATAGGACAAATAAGGATTTCTTCCATCTCTAGAAATCTTCCATCCATAGAAATCTTCCATCTCTAGAAATCTTCCATCCATAGAAATCTTCCATCTCTAGAAATCTTCCATCCATAGAAATCTTCCATCTCTAGAAATCTTCCATCTCTAGAAATCTTCCATCTTTAGAAATCTTCCATCCATAGAAATCTTCCATCTTTAGAAATCTTCCATCTCTAGAAATCTTCCATCTCTAGAAATCTTCCATCCATAGAAATCTTCCATCCATAGAAATCTTCCATCTTTAGAAATCTTCCATCTCTAGAAATCTTCCATCCATAGAAATCTTCCATCTCTAGAAATCTTCCATCCATAGAAATCTTCCATCTTTAGAAATCTTCCATCTCTAGAAATCTTCCATCCATAGAAATCTTCCATCTCTAGAAATCTTCCATCCATAGAAATCTTCCATCTTTAGAAATCTTCCATCTCTAGAAATCTTCCATCTCTAGAAATCTTCCATCTCGGACTCGGATTCCACGTTTTCTGCCGTTCTCTTCACTCTTTCCCATGATAATTCCTTTCACTTCACAAAGTCGGGATCATTGATAATTCTGGCGCAGAGCATCCTGGGAAGAGAAGAGTCTCCGCCCCTCCCCCTCACCCAGGGATTGGATATTTTCATTTGAAGAAACGTCTCCCGGTATTTATGAGTCTCGTATTTATCTGAATGGGATTTTAATATCTCTCATTAATCATACTTTTTCTTCTTCTCTCTTCTCATCAGCGATTGATATCAGGTGCCCGGAATCACACGTGCCAGCCATGCCAATGTGACGCCCCTCCCCCTTCCAAGAGGAGATCCAATCAAAACCAAATCTGAAGAACCATCCAAATTCAGCACTCAGGCCCCCGAGAATCTCCTTGTAAAAGGAACATCGTTTTCCTTGACGAGTTTCTTGTCAAGCTTTATTTGCGAACACGCTGTGAAGACCAAATCTCGCCGTTCTCAAGCGCGGTGACGTGGAACGCGTAGGGCGGCACTATAAAGGAGAAGTTCCATTCCACTGGCGCCCCCTTGTGGCTGCTTTCACTGATCTCGTGTTACTGCGTGTTAATAAAAGTTTGGTGAGAGACGATTTGCGCTTTTCAGTCTGTTATAGCGAATGTGCCATCTCCATTACCAACGCTACTTTTACCGAAGGTGCGCTCCCTTCTCATACATTATTCTGAGCATGCGCGGGTTTCTAAACACGAACGTGTTTCTTGTCGTAAACCAGCCCGACGAGAAACACGAGTTCCTCGACAGTTTTCTCGATGAAAAACACGCACACGACCCATTTCCTCGGCAAAAAAGCTCTGCCACCGAGTTTCTGGATGGATTCTGTCGAGGAAAACGGTTGTGTGTACAAGGGCTGAGAGCCCGGGGGGGGGGGGGGGTCTGTCCGGGTGTGTTCTGCCCCGGGGGTGTTCTGGTGGGTGTAAGATGTCAGGTGGAGGACAATGAGGCGGAATGGGCCCCGATGTCGGCAATGCTCCTCCCTCGACACTTTGATTGGTCCATCTCCAGAACCTTTTATTATATCAGAATTTTGGGGGATGAAAGTCAACACACCCAACCATGACACCCACTATATAGACGGTCCCCCCAATGACGGGGTTCAGGGGTCTCCAGTGAGGGGCCCTGGAAATTCTCCATCATACAAAGACATTGGAGACAATTGTGCTTCTCCAGCCTTGTGGTACCAGTTTGGAGAAGACTCGTTTCTGTCCCCCCCTCCCCCCCGTGTACAAAGCCAGATCCATAAAGACATTGTATGACCAGGTTGGTGTGGAGGAACGCGAGTGTCGGGTCCTGACCTCATCCCTACCGATCACCTGACCTCATCCCTACCGATCACCTGACCTCACCCCTACTGAATACCTGACCTCATCCCTACTGATCACCTGACCTCACCCCTACTGAATACCTCACCTCATCCCTACTGATCACCTGACCTCATCCCTACCGATCACCTGACCTCATCCCTACTGATCACCTGACCTCATCCCTACCGATCACCTGACCTCACCCCTACTGAATACCTGACCTCATCCCTACTGATCATCTGACCTCACCCCTACTGAATACCTCACCTCATCCCTACTGATCACCTGACCTCATCCCTACCGATCACCTGACCTCATCCCTACTGATCACCTGACCTCATCCCTACCGATCACCTGACCTCATCCCTACCAATCACTTGACCTCATCCCTACTGATCACCTGACCTCATCCCTACCGATCACTTGACCTCATCCCTACCGATCACCTGACCTCATCCCTACCGATCACCTGACCTCACCCCTATTGAATACCTGACCTCATCCCTACTGATCACCTGACCTCATCCCTACCGATCACCTGACCTCACCCCTACTGAATACCTCACCTCATCCCTACTGATCACCTGACCTCATCCCTACCGATCACCTGACCTCATCCCTACTGATCACCTGACCTCATCCCTACCGATCACCTGACCTCATCCCTACCGATCACCTGACCTCACCCCTATTGAATACCTGACCTCATCCCTACTGATCACCTGACCTCATCCCTATCGATCACTTGACCTCATCCCTACTGATCACCTGACCTCATCCCTACCGATCACCTGACCTCATCCCTACCAATCACTTGACCTCATCCCTACTGATCACCTGACCTCATCCCTACCGATCACTTGACCTCATCCCTACCGATCACCTGACCTCATCCCTACCGATCACCTGACCTCACCCCTATTGAATACCTGACCTCATCCCTACTGATCACCTGACCTCATCCCTACCGATCACCTGACCTCATTCCTACTGATCACCTGACCTCATCCCTACTGATCACCTGACCTCACCCCTATTGAATACCTGACCTCATCCCTACTGATCACCTGACCTCATCCCTATCGATCACTTGACCTCATCCCTACCGATCACCTGACCTCATCCCTACTGATCACCTGACCTCATCCCTACCGATCACTTGACCTCATCCCTACCGATCACCTGACCTTATCCCTACCAATCACCTGACCTCATCCCTACCAATCATCTGACCTCATCCCTACTGTTTACCTGACCTCATCCCTACCGATCATCTGACCCCATCCCTACCGATTGTAACGGTCACCACCGTTTACGACCTTCCATCCACCCACGATAAGCTTATCCGACACTCTACATTCCAGCAGACACTATCCATTCCATTTCCCATAATCAAGACGAGACTCAGCTCTGTACTTGTTCCAAAATGAATGAATACTTTAATGGTTTCTTCTCAGCTTTTTATGCAGTTACAAGCATGTGACAGTAATCAAAGGGACAATGAAGTCTCCACCCCCCTAATCACACACTAAGGCTAATTACCAATTAGTGTCCAGACATTTCGGCACCGATCTTGACAAGACACATTCCTTTAGATAATGACATCAAAACAAAATACTATCACACAATGATTTGACCTCCATCCACATCTTTAGACAGACGTACTGTCTCCGGCAGAAGGGTCTTAACACCTGGGCATCAATAGGCTATCACACAATGAAGAGGTCTGTCAGGAGCCTATGAAATTAACACCTTTCAAAAGAATGTGTCCACACATTGAAGAGCCAACAACTTGTGATATCTCAAGACATCCTGCAATATGAATTATTATTAATGTCCCATCTCATGTAATACATGAATTATGATTTACTAGCCACCCCATGCCCAAAGGGCACAGGGTGGACTTAGACCCAGGAGTTATTAGTGCCGCTGGCACATGAGTATCTCTCATCCTTCCAAAGTCTTTGGTTGTCACGGGTCATACCGTTACACCGATCATCTGACCTCATCCCTACCGATCATCTGACCTCATCCCTACCGATCACCTGACCTCATCCCTACCGATTACCTGATCTCATCCCTACCGATCACCTGACCTCATCCCTACCGATCACCTGATCTCATCCCTACCGATCACCTGACCTCATCCCAACCGATCACCTGACCTCATCCCTGCTGATCACATGACCTCATCTCTACCTATCACCTGACCTCATCCCTGCTGACCACCTGACCTCATCTCTACCGATCACCTGACCTCATCCCTACTGATCACCTGACCTCATCCCTACTGATCACCTGACCTCATCCCTGCTGATCACCTGACCTCATCTCTACCGATCACCTGACCTCACCCCTACTGATCACCTGACCCCCACCCCTACTGATCACCTGACCTCATCCCTACCGATCACCTGACCTCATCCCTGCTGATCACCCGACCTCATCCCTACTGATCACCCGACCTCATCCCTACTGATCACCTGACCTCATCTCTACCGATCACCTGACCTCATCCCTACTGATCACCTGACCTCATCCCTACTGATCACCTGACCTCATCCCTGCTGATCACCTGACCTCATCTCTACCGATCACCTGACCTCACCCCTACTGATCACCTGACCTCATCCCTGCTGATCACCTGACCTCATCTCTACCGATCACCTGACCTCATCCCTACTGATCACCTGACCTCATCCCTGCTGATCACCTGACCTCATCTCTACCGATCACCTGACCTCACCCCTACTGATCACCTGACCTCATCCCTACCGATCACCTGACCTCATCCCTGCTGATCACTTGACCTCATCTCTACCGATCACCTGACCTCATCCCTACTGATCACCTGACCTCACCCCTACTGATCACCTGACCTCATCCCTACCGATCACCTGACCTCATCCCTACTGATCACCTGACCTCATCCCTACCGATCACCTGACCTCATCCCTACTGATCATCTGACCCCACCCCTACTGATCATCTGACCCCCACCCCTACCGATCACCTGACCTCACCCCTACTGATCACCTGACCCCCACCCCTACTGATCACCTGACCTCATCCCTACTGATCACCTGACCTCAACCCTACTGATCACCTGACCTCATCCCTACCGATCACCTGACCTCATCCCTACCGATCACCTTTGGGATGTCCAATGTAGAACCCAACATTAGTACCCGACAAATTTCCACGACACCCTCTAACATTTGGTGAAAGTCTTCCCAGAAGAGTGGGGGATGTTGTGTATACAAAAAGGGAGGAGCCTCCACACTGCTGGTCCTGGATTGGATGTCCATCTCTCTCCTATCAGTGGGGTTCCGAGACACCCCCAAATCTCAGGTCATAGAGAAGAACGCGGGAACCTGACAACGTGTGAATAGGATTACAGGAGACAATTATGAGCAGCTGGCGGGGTGTGCTGGGACTTGTAGTCCTTCATCAGATGAAAGCCTCCCAATTTCTCTCAGCCCAGCAGATGATTCTTTTCATATCTCGTCTCTCTGGCCCTTTGACACGGCATGCTGTGACTTGTAGTTCCTCAGTTGCTTGGGGGCCCCATCCAGATGCCATGCCTGTGGCAGACTGATAAATCTCCCTTTAGGGGGGTCACGTGACTCGGAGTCATTGAGACATAACAAGCAATCGAGAGCGGCTTCTAATTAATTCATCCGTCTTTGTTAGAGAAGCTGAAGACTTATGCAGATTGCATCTTAATTTGTTTTCCAACGCGATTCGTCATAAAGAGCCGAGGTCTCCGAGTACAACGATGAGCCACGAGGGGCTCCGAGGAGACAGATTGTAAGCTCTTCAGGTCACATGGGATTCGTTTCCTTAATAGAGGATCCAGAAACTCCGGAAGACGAGTCAGAAGAACTCTGTGATAGAGAAGAAATGTGGTGCACACAGCTTGCACTCTAGTTAATGTCCCGCCTACTGCTTTGGCTCCACCTACTATGCACCTACTTCTTTGGCTCCACCCCATTCAACTTCTGGGACTATGCACTTAACTCTCTGACTCGACAGATGAGGGGGTACACATCACAGAGGAGGGGGGACACATTACAGAGGAGGGGGGTACACATCACAGGGGAGGGGGTACACGTCACAGAGGAGGTGGGTACACATTACAGGGGAGGGGGTACACATCACAGAGGAGGGGGTACACATCACAGGGGAGGGGGGTACACATCACAGGGGAGGGGGTACACATCACAGAGTAGGGGGGACACATTACAGAGGAGGGGGGTACACATAACAGAGGAGGGGGGTACACATCACAGGGGAGGGGGTACACATCACAGAGGAGGGGGGACACATTACAGAGGAGGGGGGTACACATCACAGAGGAGGGGGGTACACATCACAGGGAAGGGGGTACACGTCACAGGGAAGGGGGTACACATTACAGAGGAGGGGGTACACGTCACAGGGGAGGGGGTACACATCACAGAGGAGGGGGGTACACATCACAGAGGAGGGGGGACACATTACAGAGGAGGGGGGTACACATCACAGAGGAGGGGGGACACATTACAGAGAAGGGGGGTACACATCACAGAGGAGGGGGGTACACATAACAGGGGAGGGGGTACACATCACAGGGAAGGGGGTACACGTCACAGGGAAGGGGGTACACATTACAGAGGAGGGGGTACACATCACAGGGGAGGGGGTACACATCACAGAGGAGGGAGGTACACATCACAGAGGGGGGTACACATCACAGAGGAGGGGGTACATGTAACAGAATGGCCCGTGACACCCAGAGACATTGGAAGGATGAGAGATACTCTTGTGCCAGCAGCACCAAAAACTCTTGGGTCGAAATCCACCCTGTGCCCTTTTGGGTGTAGGGTGGCTAATAATGAATCATAATTCATATTACATGAGATGGGACATTAATAATACTTCATATTGCAGGACTGAGATATCACAAGGAGTCATGATGACATGACCAGGTCAGCCAGTGAGTCATACCTTTTGTATAATAGGCTATTGAAATATCCTAAGGTGTTGGCTATTCAATGTAAAGACACCCACTCTCACTGCCATTGTGTGACAAAGCTGTATAGAGAACTTATTCAACTAGATGTCTGTGTTACTATTCAGGGTTAATTGAACCCTATTGATAATACGGTGCCGTCATGTCTAGCTACCAATTAAAGAATTATCCTCAGTGAGTGAATAGGGGGGTGGAGATTACATTGTCCTGTGATAAACTGCATTATGTTGTACTGGATATAAGCAAGCTAAGAACCAATAAAGTTATTCATACATTTTGGAAACTAGAGAACGGAGCGCTGTCTCGTTTATTCTGGGAAATGGAATGGATCATGTCTGCCTGGTTGTTGGTGTGTCGGATAAGCTTGTCGTGGATGGATGGAAGGTTGTAAGCGGTGGTGACCGTTACATTGGTGGCAGCAGTGGGATGATTCCATCACCAGAAGGACGGCTACAAGGACACAGGACAATGGAGACGGTGTATGAACGGATGAAGCTCTCTTCCCTCATGGACTTACTGGAGAGCCGGGGCAGACCGGCCAGCAACCGTAAGAAAAGGGACATTATCGCAGAACTGGTCGAAATGAATAGAGCTAAAAGGCTCGCCGTAACGGACAGGACACCCGAGGAAGAAAGTTTTGATCGGGCTGTTAACCTAAGACTGGCACATTATGGTCCTAACCCTCCACCGGAGATCAGGGACCGAGTTATTGCGGCTCTGAATGCCACCTTGCTACAGCGAAGAAGTGCTGCAGCAGCTGAAGTCACAGCAGCACCAACTAAAGAGAGAGGAGAGGTGCAGATACCAGTCTCCATGGAAGAGGAATTCCAAAGAAGGTTACAAGAGATGCGGATACAGCATAGAGGACCAGTATCAGAGGAGGTCCTGCTGGGATGGTCGGATGTGATTCGTTGCCAACTCTGGAAGGAAGCGCTAGCTCTGGAGCAGCAACACCAAGGAAAGGTCCTTCCCTCCATCTATGCCAAGGTACTGGCCGCAGTATGACGTACGAATGCTGTTGTTGGGGGAACAACCGAAGCAGGAGTGGATAGCCGAGTTAAGCAGGCTGATCAGGGCAGAGATGCAGCTGGATGAGAGCTACAGAGCCCTCCGGTGGTATGGAGCCCAAGAGTGCCCGTGGTCAGCGGATGACAGCCCCACAGAAGGCTATGCCTATGATGGCCTGGGATTGTTGTATTGGAGGATGTCCAGTGATCCAGACTTCGGGGATGATCGGGAGTGGCGCTTGGAGGACATAATGGAGCACAGAGAGGAGAAATTAAATATCTCGGGAGGCCACTGGTCACAGGAAGATTTAGAATTTCTGGCCATTCGGGAATGGGAGCTGGAGGTCGCCTACAGACAGCAGCTAGACTCGGCTCAGCAGCAGGGTGGGGCTCCCATTGCCTGGGACTGTGAGGAAAGTTCAGATGACAACTGTGAACTCCTGGCTGATGAATCGGCAGTGGAAAATATGGAGATTTTCATCCCTAAAGTCGAAGCGGATGGTGTGGAGTTCCAGGGAGCCGGGGCGGTTGGCCCCCCTCTCCAGCAACACGCTGAGGTGGTAAAGCTTTTACCCCCAGCTGAATCACTGGCAACAGAGCAGGGTACCCCAAGCCTCTACTCCCTACTAGCAGAAGAAGGGGACCCTGTGGTAGTGGATGGGACTGTGGTCTTCACTCACATCAACCCAGCGAAAGAGCTGGCAACAGAGCAGAGTGTCATAGGCCTCTGCTCCTCACTAACAGAAGAGGGGGTTCCTGGGGTAGTGGATGGGACCTCAGTCTCCACTGGCACAACCCCAGAAAATGGTACAGGACTGGGACAGGAGGATGTCAGCTTTGCTTTGCAAGTACCGGGGGGTTTTCACCAAGCACCAGTGGATGGGACTTCAGTCTCCACTGGTATACCCCAGGAAGGGGGGGCAGTTGGCCCAGACCCCCAACAGCATGATGGACTGAGCCCAGCTACCCTGCCTTCTCCCCAGAGGCAGGCGTGTTCTCTGAGAGAGGCGGAGGTTGGCGGGGGGAGTAATGCTCAGTTTGGAGCCATTTATTTGGGGTATAGTATGGATACCAGCATTGGAGGACGGGAACTACTGACGGACTTCGGAGTCAACCCGTTTGGGGTTCCCTCCTGTGTCCGTCTCCCACCGACAGGGGAGAGATGTAACAGAAAGGCCCGTGACACCCAGAGACGTTGGAAGGATGAGAGATACTCTTGTGCCAGCAGCACCAAAAACTCTTGGGTCGAAATCCACCCTGTGCCCTTTTGGGTGTAGGGTGGCTAATAGTGAATCATAATTCATATTACATGAGATGGGACATTAATAATACTTCATATTGCAGGACTGAGATATCACAAGGAGTCATGATGACATGACCAGGTCAGCCAGTGAGTCATACCTTTTGTATAATAGGCTATTGAAATATCCTAAGGTGTTGGCTATTCAATGTAAAGACACCCACTCTCACTGCCATTGTGTGACAAAGCTGTATAGAGAACTTATTCAACTAGATGTCTGTGTTACTATTCAAGGTTAATTGAACCCTATTGATAATACGGTGCCGTCATGTCTAGCTACCAATTAAAGAATTATCCTCAGTGAGTGAATAGGGGGGTGGAGATTACATTGTCCTGTGATTAACTGCATTATGTTGTACTGGATATAAGCAAGCTAAGAACCAATAAAGATATTCATACATTTTGGAAACTAGAGAACGGAGCGCTGTCTCGTTTATTCTGGGAAATGGAATGGATCATGTCTGCCTGGTTGTTGGTGTGTCGGATAAGCTTGTCGTGGATGGATGGAAGGTTGTAAGCGGTGGTAACTGTTACAGCGCGCTTCTCCTCTGAACGTTCAGTCACCTCGCCGGGAGCGCTCCTCCTCTGAACGTTCAGTCACCTCGCCGGGCGCGCTTCTCCTCTGAACGTTCAGTCACCTCGCCAGGAGCGCTCCTCCTCTGAACGTTCTGCGCCGCACTTCACAGAGTTTTCCTTTCCAGATGATAAAAATATTAAAGGCGCCGGCAGTGACCGCACGTTATTTACAGAGCCAGCCTGGGAGGTGGCCGAGGGTTCAGGAATGGCGAGTGCCTAAATCAATATTATAGAAGCTCTCTATAATCTCCCGACAGCGAATCTCTGTCTCTCCTCTAATCAGCAGAGCAGCATGTGATTGCTTTGGTCTGCTCTGGGCTCTGCAGGCTGGATTGCTTCCCCCTGTCTTCTGGAGGCTTCCACAATGTAGTGGGTCGGAGAGTCAAATAAGCAGTCTGAATGTTTATGTGGCTCCATCCAATCCCTGGGGAAAGTGCCCAGATGGTGGCTGGGAAGGGATATCAAAAAATATATAAGTACCGAGTTCATGGACTGATTCGGCAGCAGTGGGCACTTTGGGATGAGCCCCTCCTGGAGATGGTGCCAAGCAGTCTACCACTAGTGACTTACCAATTGGTTTGATTTCTGGGTTCTGTACAGAGGTAGCAGAACCACACCAGATGGACAGGAAGACGGGGCGTCCCGTGGTTCAGTGAGGTACAGAACCACAAGGTAACCTAAAGCATCAGATCGGGATCAATGTCTGGAGGGTTCATTTGTGGCCAGAGAACCATGATGACCATCAGTCCAGGAGAGACGGTCTTATCGATGTCTAGTAGGAGTAAAGAGACACCGGGGCGAAGAGAGCCACCAGAGATACCAGGGCAAGGAGAGCCACCAGAGACACTGGGGCAAGGAGAGCCACCAGAGACACCGGGCAAATAGAGCCACCAGAGACACCGGGGCGAAGAGAGCCACCATAGACACCGGGGCAAGGAGAGTCACCAGAGACACCGGGGCAAGGAGAGCCACCAGAGACATCACGCAAGGAGAGCCACCAGAGACACCGGGCTAGGAGAGCCACCAGAGACACCGGGGCAAGGAGAGCCACCAGAGACACTGGGGCAAGGAGAGCCACCAGAGACACTGGGGCAAGGAGAGCCATCAGAGACACCGGGGCAAGGAGTGCCACCAGAGACGTCACGCAAGGAGAGCCACCAGAGACACCGGGGCAAGGAGAGCCACCAGAGACACCGGGGCAAGGAGAGCAACCAGAGACACTGCGGCAAGGAGAGCCACCAGAGGCACCGGGGCGAAGAGAGCCACCATAGACACCGGGGCAAGGAGAGCCACAAGAGACACCAGGGCAAGGAGAGCCACCAGAGACACCGGGGCAAGGAGAGCCACCAGAGACACTGGGGCAAGGAGAGCCACCAGAGACACAGGGGCAAATAGAGCCACCAGAGACACCGGGGCAAAGAGAGCCACCATAGACACTGGGGCAAGGAGAGCCACCAGAGACATCACACAAGGAGAGCCACCAGAGACACCGGGGCAAGGAGAGCCACCAGAGACACCGGGGCAAATAGAGCCACCAGAGACATCACGCAAGGAGAGCCACCAGAAACACTGGGGCAAGGAGAGCCACCAGAGACACCGGGGCAAATAGAGCCACCAGAGACATCACGCAAGGAGAGCCACCAGAAACACTGGGGCAAGGAGAGCCACCAGAGACACCGGGGCAAATAGAGCCACCAGAGACATCACGCAAGGAGAGCCACCAGAAACACTGGGGCAAGGAGAGCCACCAGAGACACCGGGGCAAATAGAGCCACCAGAGACATCACGCAAGGAGAGCCACCAGAAACACTGGGGCAAGGAGAGCCACCAGAGACACCGGGGCAAATAGAGCCACCAGAGACACCGGGGCAAGGAGAGCCACCAGAAACACTGGGGCAAGGAGAGCCACCAGAGACACCGGGGCAAATAGAGCCACCAGAGACATCACGCAAGGAGAGCCACCAGAAACACTGGGGCAAGGAGAGCCACCAGAGACACCGGGGCAAATAGAGCCACCAGAGACATCACGCAAGGAGAGCCACCAGAAACACTGGGGCAAGGAGAGCCACCAGAGACACCGGGGCAAATAGAGCCACCAGAGACACCGGGGCGAAGAGAGCCACCATAGACACTGGGGCAAGGAGAGCCACCAGAGACATCACACAAGGAGAGCCACCAGAGACACCGGGGCAAGGAGAGCCACCAGAGACACCGGGGCAAATAGAGCCACCAGAGACATCACGCAAGGAGAGCCACCAGAAACACTGGGGCAAGGAGAGCCACCAGAGACACCGGGGCAAATAGAGCCACCAGAGACATCACGCAAGGAGAGCCACCAGAAACACTGGGGCAAGGAGAGCCACCAGAGACACCGGGGCAAATAGAGCCACCAGAGACATCACGCAAGGAGAGCCACCAGAAACACTGGGGCAAGGAGAGCCACCAGAGACACCGGGGCAAATAGAGCCACCAGAGACATCACGCAAGGAGAGCCACCAGAAACACTGGGGCAAGGAGAGCCACCAGAGACACCGGGGCAAATAGAGCCACCAGAGACATCACGCAAGGAGAGCCACCAGAAACACCGGGGCAAATAGAGCCACCAGAGACACCGGGGCAAGGAGAGCCACCAGAGAAGCCAGCAGAAGGGAGTGACCAGAATCCACTCTCATAGCAGGTAAGCCACCGGGGGGTAAGTGATAAGGAAACAGACCCCGGACCCCCCAAATGGGATACAAGTAGATTGCTGGAGGGGATTGAAGAACATTAGGCCGGACACAGGGAACCGGAATAGTAAGATAACATGTGGGGACCAGATGGAAAGATGATTCAGGGGTCCCTGATCCAAGGTTCTACAGGTGAGAGATTCTGTTTCTACACAAAGGCCCGGATTCACATACATCGGCGCATATTTATGCCGCCGTAGCGTATATGTCTTTTACACTACGCCGGCGCAGCGCGGAGAGGGAAGCATGGAATTCACAAAGCAAATGCTCCCAACTCTGCGCCAGCGTAGCGTAAATTCCGTAGGCGTAAGTCAGCGTAAGTGGAAGTGGGCTGGAGGTAGGCGTGATACATTTAAATAAAGCGTGACCCCATGCAAATGATGGGCCGAGCGTCAGACAAGTACTTAAAACAAACTGCGCATGTGTCGTGCCTTGGACGCATCCCAGTGCGCATGCTCACAGTCACGTCAAAACAACTGCCTAAGATGCGTCGAATCACTGCCTACGACGTGAACATAACCTGCGCACAGCCCTATTCACGTACTACGTAAACGATGTAAAATACGACGGCGTTCGTTCCCTGGTCCGTACCTTTGCATGGGTTGAGCCTGCTATATGGTGAATAACTTTACGCCGGACGTACGACTTACGCAAACTGCGTATATTATGTGCCGGGCGCGTTTGTGAATCGCCGTATTTGACTCATTTGCAACGAAAATCAGTGGGAGCGCCACATGCGTGCAGCTTAAATATGCGCCCACTCTACGCCGGCGTAGGAAAGTTACGTCGGGCGGCTGAAGCTTATTTTTCGATATATCTCGCTTTGTGGGTCGGCGCACAGATACGACGGCGCACACATTTGTACTAACGTCGGCGTATGTGGAGATACGTTGGCGTAAGTGCTTTGTGAATCCGGGCCAAAGTGTCCAGGTGGATAAATTGTCTGCAGACCACCAGAAAATTGTTACCCAACATATGGAATAACTTTTTGCAATATCTCCAGTCTGCTGAGTAGTGTTGCTCACGAATATTCGGCTCGAATATGGCATATTCGAGTATTCGCGATATATTCCGAATTTTGCGGTGAATATTCGCTATTTCGAATATTCGTATTTTTTCAATTTTTTTTTTAGAACAGATCACATCCTAGAGATCCCCATCGACGTCTAAAAGCATTGCTGGTATGATTAGAGACCTTGGGCCGAGTAGCTGCAGCGATCAATTTATATTGCCGATAAATCGCAATGCGATTATTCGGCAATAGCGATATCGCGCGATTATTTTCGAGAAATTCGCAATATTGTTTTTAGCTAAAATAACACATATATTCGATTTCAGAGTGTTACTGTCGAAATTCCGCAATAAATTTCTCATTTGCATTTTTGCGAAATTACGATAAAATATCAAGAATATTCTGAGCCAATCAGAGTGCTCCTTCCGCATTTCTCGAATATTCGCAATTATTTTGTATTATAAAATATCACGAATATTCTGAGCCAATCAGAGTGCTCCATTCCACATTTCTTGAAATTTCGCATTCGCATTCGCAATTCGCATTCGCAATAGCGAAAATTCGCAATCATTTCATTTCCAAAAAATATCACGAATATTCGTATTTAGCGAATATATCTCGAATATTCAACTATATATTCGAGATATATCGCGAAATCGAATATGGCATATTCTGCTCAACACTACTGCTGAGGTTGAAGTCATGTTATGAGAAAAGTGGCCGCTGATTACGGGTGGGAATATCCCGATGTGCCGCCAGCCCTTCTGCCCATGATTAAGCAGACGAGAGAGAGCTGGTACCAGGATGCAATCTGGGAGCGCTTGAATGTATCCAGGTGTGACACGGACTTCACTTTCATCCACTTGAATCACAAGTTTGAGAGCTGTTTGAAAGATTGGCCGGTACATCTTCAGTGATAGAGTGGTCCTCCAATGTCCGGAGAGAGGATCAAGTTTTCTCTGTCACCACTACCACTTCCCGAGGGGGCATTATCGCTCTGCCGGATCCACGGTTCTAGAAGTAGGCCTCATGCCTGCGTTGTCACCTTTTGCTGCTGCTTTCAAGAAGTCAGGGACAAGAACTGTTGCCCCTTTCCAGTTTTGTTTTTATCCCACCGGATCCACAATTTGTTGTTGTGCAGAACTTCAGGGGGTTTGATCAGTTAGTAAGGAAAGGGTCTTGCTGATTTCTTCACAGCACCAGGAAAAAGAAACAGAACAGAAGATACAGTTTTTTGTATTTCTTTTTTTCTGCTGATTGTGTGGACTGCCTTATGCTGGTAGTACCAACACCCTGACCACTAGGGGCAGTGTCCTGCAACTTCTACCAGAGCCCTGACCACTAGGGGCAGTGTCCTGCAACTTCTGCCAGCGCCCTGACCACTAGGGGCAGTGTCCTGAAACTTCTACCAGCGCCCTGACCACTAGGGGCAGTGTCCTGCAACTTCTACCAGAGCCCTGACCACTAGGGGCAGTGTCCTGCAACTTCTACCAGCGCCCTGACCACTAGGGCAGTGTCCTGCAACTTCTGCCAGCGCCCTGACCACTAGGGGCAGTGTCCTGCAACTTCTACCAGCGCCCTGACCACTAGGGGCAGTGTCCTGCAACTTCTGCCAGCACCCTGACCACTAGGGGCAGTGTCCTGCAACTTCTACCAGCGCCCTGACCACTAGGGGCAGTGTCCTGCAACTTCTACCAGCGCCCTGACCACTAGGGGCAGTGTCCTGCAACTTCTACCAGAGCCCTGACCACTAGGGGCAGTGTCCTGCAACTTCTACCAGCGCCCTGACCACTAGGGGCAGTGTCCTGCAACTTCTGCCAGCGCCCTGACCACTAGGGGCAGTGTCCTGAAACTTCTACCAGCGCCCTGACCACTAGGGGCAGTGTCCTGCAACTTCTACCAGCGCCCTGACCACTAGGGGCAGTGTCCTGCAACTTCTACCAGCGCCCTGACCACTAGGGGCAGTGTCCTGCAACTTCTGCCAGCGCCCTGACCACTAGGGGCAGTGTCCTGCAACTTCTACCAGCGCCCTGACCACTAGGGGCAGTGTCCTGCAACTTCTACCAGAGCCCTGACCACTAGGGGCAGTGTCCTGCAACTTCTGCCAGCACCCTGACCACTAGGGGCAGTGTCCTGCAACTTCTACCAGCGCCCTGACCACTAGGGGCAGTGTCCTGCAACTTCTACCAGCGCCCTGACCACTAGGGGCAGTGTCCTGCAACTTCTACCAGAGCCCTGACCACTAGGGGCAGTGTCCTGCAACTTCTACCAGCGCCCTGACCACTAGGGGCAGTGTCCTGCAACTTCTGCCAGCGCCCTGACCACTAGGGGCAGTGTCCTGAAACTTCTACCAGCGCCCTGACCACTAGGGGCAGTGTCCTGCAACTTCTACCAGCGCCCTGACCACTAGGGGCAGTGTCCTGCAACTTCTGCCAGCGCCCTGACCACTAGGTGCAGTGTCCTGCAACTTCTACCAGCGCCCTGACCACTAGGGGCAGTGTCCTGCAACTTCTACCAGAGCCCTGACCACTAGGGGCAGTGTCCTGCAACTTCTGCCAGCACCCTGACCACTAGGGGCAGTGTCCTGCAACTTCTGCCAGCACCCTGACCACTAGGGGCAGTGTCCTGCAACTTCTACCAGCGCCCTGACCACTAGGGGCAGTGTCCTGCAACTTCTACCAGAGCCCTGACCACTAGGGGCAGTGTCCTGCAACTTCTACCAGAGCCCTGACCACTAGGGGCAGTGTCCTGCAACTTCTACCAGAGCCCTGACCACTAGGGGCAGTGTCCTGCAACTTCTGCCAGCGCCCTGACCACTAGGGGCAGTGTCCTGCAACTTCTACCAGCGCCCTGACCACTAGGGGCAGTGTCCTGCAACTTCTACCAGCGCCCTGACCACTAGGGGCATTGTCCTGCAACTTCTGCCAGCGCAGAGTAACTTGTATATATTTTCACCTAAGACCTTGCAGTCTGAGAAAATCTTAGCACTTATAATTGGTGTGTCTCTTTGGGAGGGAAAGGAGGTTTCACCTTTTTAATTGAGAGAAGGTGCAGCTTCAGTGACTTAAATGTATACGGATGTATATATATTGGGCCAGATTCTCAAAAGAGATACGATGGTGTATCGCAGGAAACACCGTCGTATCGCAGTTTTTTTCCCCGGGTTTCTATGCGTCTGATTCCTAGAATCACTTACGCATAGATACGGCGTAGATCCGACAGGTGTAAAACAATTACCCCGTCGTATCGTAGATGTAATGACTTCGCTGGCCGCTAGGTGGCCTTTACGTTGATTTCTCATTTGCCTATGCAAATGAGCCTAATACGCCGATTCCCGAACGTTTTTATGCCGCCCCGTCGTCGTTTACGTAGTTTCCGTAAGCGTTAACCTACCCCTGCTATATGAGGGGTAGGCTTACGAAGTTCCGTCGTATGCCATGTTAAGTATGGCGCCGGGTCAGCGTCGTCTTTTTCATTTTACTAACTCGTTCGCGAATAGGGCATTGCGTAAGTGACGATCACGTTGTTTTCACGTCGGTTTCAGCGACGTTTTCCGACGTGAGCTGGAGCATGCGCACTGGGCTTTTTTCCCAGCCGGCGCATGCGCAGTTCGATCGACGCGGGGGCGCGCTTAATTTAAATACAAGCCGCCCCCTTTGAATTACGTGGGGATACGCCGGGCCATTTACACTACGCCGTCGCAAACTACGGAGCAAGTGCTTGGAGAATACGGCTCTTGCTCCAGTAAGTTGCGGCGGCGTAGTGTAAATGGCTTACGCTACGCCGCCACGGATTCTACCAGAATCTGGCCCATTGTGTGTATGTTCTTCCATTGTTTTTTTTTTAGGTTGTTGGCCATCTATTGAAACTGTCGGAGAATGGGGCAGAATAGATAGTTAGGAATGTGTAATGTCATAATGCATCACTGAATATTTGTACAAAGTAATGTTTTATATTTTAAGGTTTTTCTATCTTTTCTATCTCTTTCTTACTGATATTCAGATTCAGGTCGGGCATTCAGGCTTGAGTGCCCTTTGTTGGGACACTGAGGACAGTGTCTATTCAAGCGGGGGGAGTTTGTAGCACCGGTGTACTTCCAAGTACCGGTGCTATTAAAATTTAAGGGATAATCAGAGTGTAAGTGACTCTGATTCCAATTGTAATTATTCATTAGGGTCTCTGTTTCAGCTTGGCTATGCTGTGGGCTCATGCTATTGCGCTGGGGTGTTTTCCCACCCTGGTGTGGTAGGTGGCAGCAGTGGAAGCTGAGGTTTGGGTGTTCTCTCCCAGTGACCAATCAGGAGGCTTGGGCCTCGCTGGGCATGCTGGGAGAAGGTACTTATGGAACAGACAACATGTTGGCAGGGTTCTTCTTCCAGTGTGGCACCCACCTTTAGGGTGGCCACATCACCGTGGCCTAACGTTATGGCCTACCTGGCCGGGGCCTGCATGCTGCACAGTGTTCCTGGTTTCTGGGCCATGTTGGCCCGGGACATTCAAGCAGGATGGGGACTCAGTAGTAGACTGGGTTCCCACTTTTGAAGATCCCATCTGAGGAAAGCCAATGAGAGGCTGGCAATCGAATAGGATTCATATGAACCACCGGGGATCGAGGTTACAGGACACTGAAGGATTGACTCCTCTTTCAGTCGGTACCTGGGCGACGTGAGGAAGAAGATCGAGGCATAACTTTACCAAGGGGAGCTACCTCAATATCTGCAATCAGAGAGGGCCTGTGGCAGAGCCGTCTACCTGACATTCATTCAGGAGAGTCTGTGGCAGAGACTTTGCCCTGAAAAGGTTCGAGTGATACTCCGGCTGCCAGGTTGGTGGGAGGGGCCTGTCCAGGTAGGCTGTACCCTTTCCGGCTGGAGTGGTGAAGAAAACGAAGTGTTGTCGGAAGCAGGACAGTTTCCATATCCAAGGCCTGAATCTGCTGTTCTTCTTCCAACCTCCATCTGTCCCTTCCCATCACCTGTTACCTGTTGTTACCCGGGGGGGTAATAAAGAGCACCATATAAAAGAGACGTTCTCCTTGCGGACATTCCTCTACTGCTGCTGTATGTATGGCCCACCCCTAGACACTTCACCAGAGCCATGAGATAACGTGCCATCCCATTCTATTACCAGCAGCCCCTCTGTGGGTACCGCTACATAGGTAAGATCCTGATTGTGAGTCAGAAAAGGCGTCATCTTCTCTACGGAGGGTCGTGGTGAAGGGAGAGAAGTTCCGGAGGTGAGTAATAATAAAGGTGAAGAGAAGGTCAGGAGAAGAGTGTCTTGTATCTTAGGGGAGTTGTGTTGGAGGAAATGATACATCTGTTATGTATGGTGTATACCTGGTTGTCAGATCCTAGTCGCAGGAGGTGGCCTCTCGTACGGCGCTGGTTCGGGAGACGCTGGATTTGGGAACAGCGGCTCGGGAGCGCAGCGGGGTAAGGGTGCCTGGATGATGGTGCAGGTCAGCACGATACAGGTTCTTCCGGGGTCACTGGAATAAGGGAAGAGCAGGCACTCTGATACGGGAGCTGGTGGTTGAAGACTGATGCAGAGGTTAGCGATCCCGATGCGACTTGGCAGGTGACCTTGGTGCGGACGACAGGCGACTCCAGAACTGGTGCAGGTTGAAGTAGAGAAAAGGATGAGACGTAAGCTGGGTCAGGCAGGCCGAGGTCAAACACGTGAGCAGATGAAGGGTTAAACAGGCAGGCGTAGTCGGGAGTTCAGGCAAAAGGTCTGGCAGCGGTAGTAGCGATAACAGAAGGCAGGTCCAAGCAGGCCGAGGTCAGGTTTGGAGAAGTACGGAGAGTCAAACGTAGCCGGGTCAATATCAAACAGATAATTCAGATGCAGGTTAATCAGAAGGTATTTTGGCAGATCAGACAGCAAGGGGCTGCTGCATCTGACTGCCTTTTAAAGGCACATTGGCGCCAAAGACTCGCGCCAACGTGCACGCGCGCGCTCCCGCCGCGCGCGCGCGCACGCGCGCGCACCACCCGCGCATGCGCGCGCACCACCGGTGCACGCGCACGCGCGCGGACACGCGCGCGCACACCAGAGGCGCGCCGGGGGCCGGCGCCAGGGCCCTGACATTGCCCCCCCCCAAGGGGCAGCCTCCGGATGCCAAGGCGGGCCTGTTTCTCAGGGTGGGCAGAAAAAAAAGCACGAATTAGTTCTTGGGCGTGGATATTGTCCTCGGGTTCCCATGAATTGTCCTCCGGCCCGTACCCCTTCCACTTGATCAAAAATTGAATTTGCCCCTGTCGTTTCCTGCAGTCGAGGATGGCTTCTACTACATACTCCTCGCAGCCATCAACTGAAATAGGTTCAGGTGGGCCAGCCCCTCTGTCAGGAAAGGGATCAGGAGTTGCGGGTTTCAGCAATGATACGTGAAATACCGGGTGAATCTTAAGAGACTCGGGTAAAGACAGTTCATAAGAGACCTCATTGATCTTTCTTCTTACCGGAAAGGGTCCCATAAACCTGGGTGCCAGTTTCTTGGAAGGACAAGCTAATCTGAGGTTACTAGTAGAAAGCCATACCTGATCTCCCGGTTGCAGGTCCAGCTCACCTCTCCTTTTCCTATCGAAGGCTTTCTTGCTGTCGGCTTGAGCTTTCGTTACTGCTTCTTGTAGCACCCGGTTGTTGCGACTGAGGAAGTCCACCGTGCTCTGTACCGCCGGAACTGGGGATTCTGGAAGAAAATCTGGTAAGAAGGTTAGATTAAAGCCATAATTGGCGAAAAAGGGGGATTGTCCGGTTGCCGAATGGCTGGCGTTATTGTAGGCAAATTCCGCCAGGGGTAGCAGGGAGACCCAATCGTTCTGGGAGAAGGAAGTGAAACATCTAATATATTGCTCCAGGGTCTGGTTTGTGCGTTCAGTCTGTCCGTTGGTCTGGGGATGGTAGGCCGAGGAGAAAGCAAGTTTGATATTCAGAATCTCACACAGGGCTCTCCAGAAACGTGATGTAAACTGGACCCCCCTATCCGACACGATGTTTGCAGGGACCCCGTGGAGTCTGACAATTTCCCTGATGAAGACACGGGCAGTCTCAGCAGCTGATGGAGTACTCTTTAGTGGCAGAAAGTGGGCCATCTTAGATAGGCGATCTACGACTACAAAAATCGCTGTGCACCCCTCGGAACATGGAAGCTCTACTATAAAGTCCATGGCGATCATCTGCCATGGTCTATCGGGTACCGGCAGAGGTTTTAGTAAGCCCCAGGCTCGATTTCTTGTAGTCTTGTTTTGATTGCAGGTTGGACAGGTATTGACGTAAGATTTACAGAATTCCTCCAAGCCTGGCCACCAGAAGGTACGCCGTACCAGTTCAAGGGTTTTACGGATTCCGAAATGTCCTGCCAATGGATGGTCATGAAGTAGTTTTAAGACCTCTACCCGAATATCCGATGGCACAAAAATTTGGCTCCCTCTCCAAAAAAGTCCGTCTCTGGAGGTCAGGGTGACACCAGGGGGTTTTGAAGAGTCCGTGGATGCCTCTCTAAGTCGGGGAAGCAGATCATGGTGCAACAGTAAAAAGTTCCCGGCCGGAAGAATGGTGTCGGGGGCAGGCAAGTCCTTGGGATTATCGTGCATCCGTGATAATGCATCTGGCTTGATGTTTTTTGAGCCGGGGCGATACGTGATGTGGAAGGAAAAGCGAGAAAAGAATAATGCCCATCGGGCCTGTCGGGGTTTCAAGCGTTTTGCGGATCTTAAGTACTCTAAGTTCTTGTGGTCCGTATAGATCAAGACCGGATGTGCAGCGCCCTCCAGAAGGTACCTCCATTCCTCCAGTGCAGCCTTGATGGCGAGTAGTTCCCGGTCGCCAACATCATAATTCCTCTCCGCTGGGGAGAGTTTTCGGGAGAAGAAGCCCACGGGATGCATCAAATCTTTGTTTCCCTGGCGTTGGGAGATGATAGCGCCCACTGCTACCTCGGATGCGTCTACTTCAAGGAGGTAGGGTAAAGCCGGGTCGGGGTGGCTAAGAATCGGGCAGATGTAAACAGTCCTTTAAGTGTATCGAAGGCCTTTTGGGCTTCTGGATTCCACTGGAAACGTTGGTTCTGTTTGGTTAATTGCGTGATTGGCGAGATAATCGCTGAAAAATTTCTGATAAACCTTCTGTAAAAATTTGCGAAACCCACAAATCGTTGCACCCCCTTTTTGTCCAGAGGTGCTGGCCAGTCAAGTATGGCGGACACTTTGTTGGGGTCCATCTTAATTCCTGTAGGGGATAAGATCAGGCCAAGGAACTGAATGGTTTGTTGTTCGAATTCACATTTTTCGACTTTGGCATATAGTCTATGTAGACGGAGGCGATATAGGACCCTGCGGACGTGTTCGCGGTGTTTGTCCAGTGATCCGGAGAAGACCAATATGTCGTCTAGGTAGACGATGACGAAGATGTCAAGAAAGTCTCTAAGCACGTCGTTGATGAAGTGTTGGAAAGTCGCGGGTGCATTGCACAGACCAAAAGGCATGACCAGATACTCATAATGTCCAAAACGGGTACGAAAAGCCGTCTTCCACTCATCCCCGTCCCGAATGCGGATTAAGTTGTACGCTCCCCTCAGGTCCAGCTTGGTGAAGATGGTGGCAGATCTTAATTTATGAAAAAGTTCAGGTATCAGAGGCAATGGGTAACGGTTTTTTATTGTTATGTTATTCAATTCCCGATAGTCTACGCATGGGCGGAGAGATTGATCCTTTTTACTGACGAAAAATATTCCTGCGCCTGCTGGGGAGGTAGATGGGCGGATGAACCCTTTACTCAGATTTTCGTCGATATACACCTTCAGGGCCTCCTGTTCCTTCTCAGACAGCGGAAAGATGCGTCCAAAGGGGATTGCAGCCCCTGGGAGGAGCTCGATTGGACAATCGTATGGACGATGAGGCGGAAGGGAGTCGGCTCCCTTCTTGCTGAAGACATCGGCAAATTCATGGTATGGCTCCGGGATGGACTGGAGCAAGTTGGGGTCAGTGTCCATACAAAGTAGAGCAGGGGGAGCCGGTATGCAGAATTGTTGACAGTAGGAAGAACCGAATGACACCTTTCCAGAACTCCAGTTGATTACAGGATCGTGGGCCTGGAGCCAGGGTAGGCCCAAGATCACAGGGAACAGAGGCGAAGAGATGACATCTAGAGTGAGTAGTTCCTTATGTAGGGGAAGAATCGTGGTGATCAAGGGAAGAGTCTCTTGGGTAACTTGTCCTGAATTTATGCGGGAGCCATCGGCCAGGAAGACGGTAAGTTCATGAGTCTTCTTACGTAACGGTATGTGATGGAGGTCAGCAAAGGCGGAGTCGATGAAGCAGCTGCATGCCCCTGAATCAATGATGGCGTTGACTGGCACTGTCTTTTCCTGGAGCTGAAACGAAAGAAGAAGAGCAAGGTGGGAGGCACGGGTAGGCAGGGTTGACAGATAAACAGGATTCGGAGAAGGGCACTTACGCATCTTGGTGGGACAATTGCTCACGTAGTGACCGGTCCCGCCGCAGTAGAGGCACAGGTTTAGTTGGCGGCGACGTGCCCGTTCTTCAGGTGGCAGCGTTGGTCGCATGAGGCCGAGTTGCATGGGTTCGGAAGTGTCTGGAGGGGCACTGGGAGAATTCATGCTGGTAGGAGGTAGGTAGCGGGAAGCGGGCATCGGTGCCCTAGTGGTCATCCACACAGGCCGGTTTGGCTGAGAGGAACGCTCGGCCCGACGTTCACGGAGTCTACGGTCAATCTGGATGGCTTTAGTGATTAGGTCTTCGAGAGTCTCTGGCACCCCTACCCGGGCAAGCTCATCCTTGAGACCTTCGGAAAGGCCCAAGCGGAATTGGTGTCTGAGAGCCGCGTCATTCCAGAGTGTATCCGTGCTCCAGTGTCTAAAGTCTGAAACATAGTCCTCAACTGCCCTACGGCCTTGCTGGAGCGCGAGTAGGGCAGATTCAGCAGTGGCGGCCCGTTGCGGATCGTCGTACAGCAGAGCCATGGCTTCAAAGAAGGCTTGCAGGGACTGGGTCTGAACATTGTCTTCTTGCAGCAGTCGGTGGGCCCAGGTCTGCGGTTCATTTTGGAGGAGGGAGATCACAAACCCCACCTTGGTAGCTTCCAAAGAAAAAGTCCGAGGTTGCAAGGCAAAGTACAGCTCAAAGGCGTTGCGGAAGGCCCGGAACTTCGCCCGATCACCTGAGAACCGTTCTGGGATAGGAACTCTGGGTTCGGGTGGAAGCATCACCACTGAGGGGGCGGAGACCATCGGAGAAGATCTAGTGGAGGTTGCGGAAGTTGCATCACTGGAGCCCGACAGGTTTTGGACTTGTCCCTCTAACCTCACATATCCATCTTGTAGGTTCTTGACAGCTTGCGTGAGAGATGCCAGATGTTTGCAAATCTCGTCCACAGCGGGGGCTACTCCTGCAGGATCTGACATAATGGCTGTCTGATACTGTTATGTATGGTGTATACCTGGTTGTCAGATCCTAGTCGCAGGAGGTGGCCTCTCGTACGGCGCTGGTTCGGGAGACGCTGGATTTGGGAACAGCGGCTCGGGAGCGCAGCGGGGTAAGGGTGCCTGGATGATGGTGCAGGTCAGCACGATACAGGTTCTTCCGGGGTCACTGGAATAAGGGAAGAGCAGGCACTCTGATACGGAGCTGGTGGTTGAAGACTGATGCAGAGGTTAGCGATCCCGATGCGACTTGGCAGGTGACCTTGGTGCGGACGACAGGCGACTCCAGAACTGGTGCAGGTTGAAGTAGAGAAAAGGATGAGACGTAAGCTGGGTCAGGCAGGCCGAGGTCAAACACGTGAGCAGATGAAGGGTTAAACAGGCAGGCGTAGTCGGGAGTTCAGGCAAAAGGTCTGGCAGCGGTAGTAGCGATAACAGAAGGCAGGTCCAAGCAGGCCGAGGTCAGGTTTGGAGAAGTACGGAGAGTCAAACGTAGCCGGGTCAATATCAAACAGATAATTCAGATGCAGGTTAATCAGAAGGTATTTTGGCAGATCAGACAGCAAGGGGCTGCTGCATCTGACTGCCTTTTAAAGGCACATTGGCGCCAAAGACTCGCGCCAACGTGCACGCGCGCGCTCCCGCCGCGCGCGCACGCGCGCGCGCGCACCACCCGCGCATGCGCGCGCACCACCGGTGCACGCGCACGAGCGCGGACACGCGCGCGCACACCAGAGGCGCGCCGGGGGCCGGCGCCAGGGCCCTGACAACATCTGTGGGAAGGTAACTAAGTGGTGATAAGGGCAGCAGAAGAGCTCCTTCCACCTTCCAGGGGGTCATGTCTGAGGATCGCCCCCCCCCAAGGAGGATATAATCAGAAGTGTGGAAAAGAGTTTGTTCTATGTGATGGAAGGTCGTGTTCATTGTACTCAGAGGAGTGTGGAGAAGCTCAGGAGAAAAGTGTCATCTACTCCATGGAGGGTGACGTCGGAGGGTCGCGTCGGAGGGTCGCGTTGGAGGGTCGCGTCAGAGGGTCGTGTCGGAGGGTCGCGTCGGAGGGTCGTGTCGGAGGGTCGTGTCGGAGGGTCGTGTCGGAGGGTCGCGTCGGAGGGTCGCGTCGGAGGGTCGTGTCAGAGGGTCGCGTCGGAGGGTCGTGTCGGAGGGTCGCGGTGGAGGGTCGGGTTGGAGGGTCGTGTCGGAGGGTCGTGTTGGAGGGTCGTGTCGGAGGGTCGCGTCGGAGGGTCGCGTCGGAGGGTCGTGTCGGAGGGTCGCGGTGGAGGGTCGGGTTGGAGGGTCGTGTCGGAGGGTCGTGTTGGAGGGTCGTGTCAGAGGGTCGCGTCGGAGGGTTGTGTCGGAGGGTCGTGTCGGAGGGTCGCGGTGGAGGGTCGGGTCGGAGGGTCGTGTCGGAGGGTCGCGTCGGAGGGTCGTGTCGGAGGGTCGTGTTGGAGGGTCGTGTCGGAGGGTCAGGTCGGAGGGTCGCGTCGGAGGGTTGGGTCGGAGGGTCGCGTCGGAGGGTCACGTCGGAGGGTCGCGTCGGAGGGTCACGTCGGAGGGTCGTGTCGGAGGGTCGCGTCAGAGGAGGTGAGTAATTAAAAAGGTAGAGAGAAAAGGTAGAGAGAAGGTCAGGAGACGAGTATCTTCTGGTTCAATCATTTTTATTCAATTATATGACAGAAACAGAAGAAGGCGCCTCGTCCTCCCACACATGGATTGTGATTGGCAACACAGAGAAGAACAAATAGACACATTGTGAAGAAATGAGAGGGGGGGGGAACATCCTCCACAGACAATTACAGGAAACCTGAATATCACATGGAAAGGTTCCCAGGAAGCAAAATCAGCCGGGAGATAAAAGCCACAAAGCACATTGTGATCAGTCCTGAGACTAGAGAGAGGGCTTAGAACCCATCAAGAGAAAGGACAGGGGGGAAGAGGAAGAGAGGAAGAGGGAGAGGGGAAGAGGGAGAGAGGAAGAGGGAGAGGGGAAGAGGAACAGGGGAAGAGGGAGAGAGGAAGAGGGAGAGGGGAAGAGAAACAGGGGAAGAGGGAGAGAGGAAGAGGGAGAGGGGAAGAGGAACAGGGGAAGAGGGAGAGAGGAAGAGGGAGAGGGGAAGAGGGAGAGAGGAAGAGGGAGAGGGGAAGAGGGAGAGAGGAAGAGGGAGAGGGGAAGAGGGAGAGAGGAAGAGGGAGAGGGGAAGAGGGAGAGAGGAAGAGGGAGAGAGGAAGAGGGAGAGAGGAAGAGGGGAAGAGGAACAGGGGAAGAGGAACAGGGGAAGAGGAACAGGGGAAGAGGGAGAGGGGAAGAGGAAGAGGGGAAGAGGGAGAGGGGAAGAGGGAGAGGGGAAGAGGGAGAGAGGAAGAGGGAGAGAGGGAGAGGGGAAGAGGAACAGGGGAAGAGGAACAGGGGAAGAGGGAGAGGGGAAGAGGAAGAGGGGAAGAGGGAGAGGGGAAGAGGAAGAGGGGAAGAGGGAGAGGGGAAGAAGAAGAGGGGAAGCGGGAGAGGGGAAGAGGAAGAGGGGAAGAGGGAGAGGGGAAGAGGGAGAGGGGAAGCGGGAGAGGGGAAGAGGAAGAGGGGAAGAGGGAGAGGGGAAGAGGGAGAGGGGAAGCGAGGGAGGGGAAGCGGAAGAGGGAGAGGGGAAGAGGAAGAGGGGAAGAGGGAGAGGGGAAGAGGGAGAGGGGAAGAGGAAGAGGGGAAGAGGGAGAGGAGAAGAGGGAGAGGGGAAGCGGGAGAGGGGAAGAGGAAGAGGGGAAGAGGGAGAGGGGAAGAGGGAGAGGGGAAGCGGGAGAGGGGAAGCGGAAGAGGGGAAGAGGAAGAGGGGAAGAGGAAGAGGGGAAGAGGGAGAGGGGAAGAGGGAGAGGGGAAGCGGGAGAGGGGAAGCGGAAGAGGGAGAGGGGAAGCGGAAGAGGGAGAGGGGAAGAGGAAGAGGGGAAGAGGGAGAGGGGAAGAGGAAGAGGGGAAGCGGGAGAGGGGAAGAGGAAGAGGGGAAGAGGGAGAGGGGAAGCGGAAGAGGGAGAGGGGAAGCGGAAGAGGGAGAGGGGAAGAGGGAGAGGGGAAGCGGGAGAGGGGAAGCGGAAGAGGGAGAGGGGAAGCGGAAGAGGGAGAGGGGAAGAGGAGGAGGGGAAGAGTAGGGACCTGGGATTGTATGAGACACCAGCTAGAGCTGACCCAGGCTCGTCAGGGGAGGTCAGGGAGAAGAGTGTCCTCTACCTTCTTATGTTGGAGGGAAAGGTGCACTTGTAGAGAGGGGAAGAGGGAACAATGTAGAAAAGTGTTGATCACCTTATAGAGGGACATATTGGAAGTGAGTGTAATAGAAAAGATAGAGAGGTCAGCAGAAGAGAATTTTCCACCTTCTGGAGGGTCATGTTGGGGGTCGGACACACCTGGGGGGAGGGTATTGGGAACATTGTAGAGAAGGTCAGGAGACGAGTATCTCCCACCCTCTGGGGGGTCCTGTTGGGGGGTCATGGTGAGGATCCTCTCCGCAGTCCCTCCAGTTCCCGTATTTCGAAGTCCCTCCTCCTTCTTCTTTTCTTGATTCCTCCACATGACGGAAGTCTGGAATGTTCCGGATTTATGAGAAGATTATTCCCTCCACAAAGCGACGCTCGGCGTAGAGCTCACACTTCATTGATTGTACGACCCCCGGAGCGCACATCGCGCCTCATCGCTCATATAACGCCGTAATTGGATGGGATCGCTCGGCGGATTATCGCGCCCTCGCCGGGCTCCTCCGCGACACATTTCATTTGTGTTTCTTACATTGTTGTGCTTTTTATATCGGCGATAATCTGATGCGTTTTACTATCCCGGCAATGAGCGGTGAGATGTCCCGGTGGTGCCGTCCCTCATCCCGGAGGGGCCGTCCCCTTGTAGTATGGTGGAATGCGCAGACCTCATTTTTATCTTCACCTTTGGAAGGCAGAGAAATAAAACTCAGGAATAAAATTTGGCGTGTGTCGGCGGTGATTTCTTTGGTTGTCGGCGGTGATTTCTTTGGTTGTCGGCGGTGATTTCTTTGGTTGTCGGCGGTGATTTCTTTGGTCGTCGGCGGTGATTTCTTTGGTTGTCGGCGGTGATTTCTTTGGTCGTCGGCGGTGATTTCTTTGGTCGTCGGCGGTGATTTCTTTGGTTGTCGGCGGTGATTTCTTTGGTCGTCGGCGGTGATTTCTTTGGTTGTCGGCGGTGATTTCTTTGGTCGTCGGCGGTGATTTCTTTGGTTGTCGGCGGTGATTTCTTTGGTCGTCGGCGGTGATTTCTTTGGTTGTCGGCGGTGATTTCTTTGGTTGTCGGCGGTGATTTCTTAGGTCGTCGGCGGTGATTTCTTTGGTTGTCGGCGGTGATTTCTTTGGTCGTCGGCGGTGATTTCTTTGGTTGTCGGCGGTGATTTCTTTGGTTGTCGGCGGTGATTTCTTTGGTCGTAGGCGGTGATTTCTTAGGTCGTCGGCGGTGATTTCTTTGGTCGTCGGCGGTGATTTCTTTGGTTGTCGGCGGTGATTTCTTTGGTTGTCGGCGGTGATTTCTTTGGTTGTCGGCGGTGATTTCTTTGGTTGTCGGCGGTGATTTCTTTGGTCGTAGGCGGTGATTTTTTAGGTCGTCGGCGGTGATTTCTTTGGTTGTCGGCGGTGATTTCTTTGGTCGTAGGCGGTGATTTCTTAGGTCGTCGGCGGTGATTTCATTTGGTTGTCGGCGGTGATTTCTTTGGTTGTCGGCGGTTGTCGGCGGTGATCTTTTTGTGTCATACGAAGTAAATAACGTCCGGGAGGTTTTTACAGGAAGGAAAATTTTTCCGAATGTTGTGGTTTTCTGAAGCCGAGTGGTGGAAAGTTTCGGGGGAGGTTGCCATGGTAACAGTCTCAAGGTTGTGGAAGAGATGGCGGATATTCCCGATGTTTTTCTGCGGGTCCTCGGAGTCGTTTGTAAAAATATTGACATTCCTTTCCAATTTGAAGCTTTGCGAATTCTCATCGCTCAGGTGACCTAATTAATCGGTGTGTAACCGCTAACGACGCCAACAAGTCCTGACCGCGCAGAACGCCGAGCTCCGGGGCCCTTCAGGGCTTTGTGCTGAAAGAGCCGCAGATTTCAAAAGGAAGGGAGGAGGTTGCGGAGGGAACTCGGGGTGCGGAGGGAACTCGGGGTGCGGGGGAAACTCAGGGTGCGGGGGAAACTTGGGGTGCAGGGGGAACTTGGGGTGCGGAGGGAACTCGGGGTGCGGAGGGAACTCGGGGTGCGGAGGGAACTCGGGGTGCGGGGGAAACTCAGGGTGCGGGGGAAACTTGGGGTGCGGGGGGACCTTGGGGTGCGGAGGGAACTCGGGGTGCGGAGGGAACTCGGGGTGCGGAGGGAACTTGGGGTACGGGGGAAACTCAGGGTGCGGGGGAAACTTGGGGTGCGGAGGGAACTCGGGGTGCAGGGGGAACTCGGGGTGCGGGGGAAACTCAGGGTTCAGGGGGAACTCGGGGTGCGGAGTGAACTCGGGGTACAAGGGGAACTTGAGGTGTGGGCGGGAACTCGGGTGTGAGGGAACTCGGGGTGCAGGGGGGACTCGGGGTGCGGAGGGAACTCGGGGTGCAGGGGGAACTCGGGGTGCAGGGGGAACTCGGGGTGCAGGGAAAACTCAGGGTTCAGGGGGAACTCGGGGTGCGGAGTGAACTCGGGGTACAAGGGGAACTTGAGGTGTGGGCGGGAACTCGGGTGTGAGGGAACTCAGGGTGCAGGGGGGACTCGGGGTGCGGGGGAAACTCAGGGTTCAGGGGGAACTCGGGTGCGGAGTGAACTCGGGGTACAAGGGGAACTTGAGGTGTGGGCGGGAACTCGGGTGTGAGGGAACTCGGGGTGCGAGGAGAACTTGAGGTGTGGGCGGGAACTCGGGGTGCAGGGGGGACTCGGGGTGTGGAGGGAACTCGGGGTGCAGGGGGAACTCAGGGTGCGGGGGAAACTCAGGGTTCAGGGGGAACTCGGGGTGCGGAGTGAACTCGGGGTGCAAGGGGAACTTGAGGTGTGGGCGGGAACTCGGGTGTGAGGGAACTCGGGGTGCAGGGGGGACTTGGGGTGCGGGGATAACTCAGGGTTCGGGAGGAACTTGGGGTGCGGGGGGAACTCGAGGTGTGGGGGAAACTCGGGGTGTGAGGGAACTCGGGGTGCAGGGGGAACTCGGGGTGAGGGGGAAACTCAGGGTTCAGGGGGAACTCGGGGTGCGGAGTGAACTCGGGGTGCAAGGGGAACTTGAGGTGTGGGCGGGAACTCGGGTGTGAGGGAACTCGGGGTGCAGGGGGGACTTGGGGTGCGGGGATAACTCAGGGTTCGGGAGGAACTTGGGGTGCGGGGGGAACTCGAGGTGTGGGGGAAACTCGGGGTGTGAGGGAACTCGGGGTGCAGGGGGAACTCGGGGTGAGGGGGAAACTCAGGGTTCAGGGGGAACTCGGGGTGCGGAGTGAACTCGGGGTGCAAGGGGAACTTGAGGTGTGGGCGGGAACTCGGGTGTGAGGGAACTCGGGTTGCAGGGGGGACTTGGGGTGCGGGGATAACTCAGGGTTGGGGAGGAACTTGGGGTGCGGAGGAAACTCGAGGTGTGGAGGGAACTTGGGGTGCGGGGGGGAACTAGGGGTGCGGGGGGGAACTCAGGGTGTGGGGAACTCGAGGTGTGGAGGGAACTTGGGGTGCGGGGGGGAACTAGGGGTGCGGGGGGGAACTCAGGGTGTGGGGAACTTGAGGTGTGGAGGGAATTCGGGGTGCGGGGGGGAACTCAGGGTGTGGGGGGAACTCGGGGCGCAGGGGTACCTCAGAGTGCGGGGGAACTCGGAGTGCGGAGTGAACTCGGGGTGCAAGGGGAACTTGAGGTGTGGGCGGGAACTCGGGTGTGAGGGAACTCGGGGTGCAGGGGGGACTTGGGGTGCGGGGATAACTCAGGGTTCGGGAGGAACTTGGGGTGCGGGGGAAACTCGGGGTGTGAGGGAACTCGGGGTGCAGGGGGAACTCGAGGTGTGGAGGGAATTCGGGGTGCGGGGGGGAACTCAGGGTGCGGGGGGGACTTGGGGTGCGGGGATAACTCAGGGTTCGGGAGGAACTTGGGGTGCGGGGGGAACTCGAGGTGCGGGGGAAACTCGGGGTGTGAGGGAACTCGGGGTGCAGGGGGAACTCGAGGTGTGGAGGGAACTTGGGGTGCGGGGGGGAACTAGGGGTGCGGGGGGGAACTCAGGGTGTGGGGAACTCGAGGTGTGGAGGGAATTCGGGGTGCGGGGGGGAACTCAGGGTGCGGGGGGAACTCGGGGCGCAGGGGTAACTCAGAGTGCGGGGGAACTCGGGGGCGGGGGGGACTCGAGTGTTGGGGGAACTCGGGGTGCGAGGGGGACCATCCAGCACTACTAACCCCCCCGCTTCTCCTCCCGCTTCCTGATTGGCCGGGAGGAGAAGCAGGAAGTTAATAGTGAATATTAATTCGCTATTGTCACACAAGTGGGCGGGCTCTGTTCCCTTTGAAGCCAATTGGAGCCTCAGGTTCTAATCATGTGCTTGAGATTAGGGGGCGGCGCCCAGGCTGCCATGACCCCTCACCGGTAAAGCTCAGAGCCAATCAGGCGGTCCGCCCCCTGCAATGAGCCCCCCGCAGAGCCAGAACTTCCTTGTAAACTTTTCTCCGGCTCCGGGGACTGAAATCTGCATTGTGACAGAAAAGCCGGGAAAAGGAAAGCGGCGTCAGCGAGAAAAGACATCAAAGGATCGGCGCCGCCCCACCCCCGCCCTCATCTTTCTGGGAAATAAGTACTTTTCATACTGATGATGGCAATTGGGACTAATAAGTTGTAGAAGAGACGAAACGCGCCGCTCGGTATTCCAGGATACGGCGTTCTATATACAGGCGGGAGAAAAAGTAAATACACCCCCATACTGACTCCAAATATCAGATCTTCATACAATCGGCGTCCCCCGATATCGGCGACGTCCCAGAATAAAAACACGAATCACTGCGACCTATTCATTTATTCAACAACATCCATAAATATTACAATGTATTGAGGAAAAAGTTGGTGCGCCCCCGGCCTCAGAATATGAAAAAGACCCCGATAGAAATGAATTCTTGGGGGTGATTTGTATTACAGCCCCCCCTCCCCCGTCTCTGCCATCCATCACGAAATTTCTTCATGGAAAGATGTCTGTGGCTCCCTTTGGGTTCCAATCCTCCCACAGCATTTCAATGGGAATGGGCTCAGGGCTGGACAGTCCATAATCTTCCTTTCCTTCCTCATCAGGCAAGCATTTTCCGATCATTATTGTGTTAAAAGATCGATTTTCAGTTCAGCTTCCCATTCTCCTCAAGCACATTGCAGAACTCATACAGGATGTCCAGGCCCTCAAGCAGCAAAGCAAGCCCCAACCATTACATTCCCACCACCATGCTTCACAGTTGGTATGAGGCTCTTCTTTTGAAACGTTGTATTATTGGCCCTCTGCTCATTCTTCCTGAAGGCGGGGCTTCATCTATATGTTCTGTTCGGAGGCCATTTCCCTCCCATGGCAGGTGAATGAGATCTTTCTGATTGGAGACTCACCTGCAGATCCGAGGGGGACATTTGGGGGTCGTGGTTTTGGCATCAAACATTCATCCCTCGGGTGTAATTGGTGGGCTGGTCAGTTCTGGAGATTCCCTCCATTTGTAGATTCTTTCCACTCATTGAAATCCACGGCTTTCCTCCGGAGGATCTTCGAGATCCAGAGGTCACTGGTTGGGAGGTCGCTCCGCACTGGTTGGGAGGTCGCTCCGCACTGGTTGGGAGGTCGCTCCGCACTGGTTGGGAGGTCGCCCCACACTGGTTGGGAGGTCGCTCCGCACTGGTTGGGAGGTCGCCCCACACTGGTTGGGAGGTCGCTCCGCACTGGTTGGGAGGTCGCTCCGCACTGGTTGGGAGGTCGCTCAGCACCGGTTGGGAGGTCGCTCCGCACCGGTTGGGAGGTCACTCTGCACTGGTTGGGAGGTCGCTCCGCACTGGTTGGGAGGTCGTTCTGCACTAGTTGGGAGGTCGCTCCGCACTGGTTGGGAGGTCGCTCCGCACTGGTTGGGAGGTCGCTCAGCACCGGTTGGGAGGTCGCTCCGCACCGGTTGGGAGGTCGCTCCGCACTGGTTGGGAGGTCGCTCTGCACTGGTTGGGAGATCGCTCCGCACTGGTTGGGAGGTCGCTCTGCACTGGTTGGGAGGTCGCTCTGCACCGGTTGGGAGGTCGCTCTGCACTGGTTGGGAGGTCGCTCCGCACTGGTTGGGAGGTCGTTCTGCACTGGTTGGGAGATCGCTCCGCACTGGTTGGGAGGTCGCTCCGCACTGGTTGGGAGGTCGCTCCGCACTGGTTGGGAGGTCGCTCTGCACCGGTTGGGAGGTCGCCTTCACTGGTTGGGAGGTCGCCTTCACTGGTTGGGAGGTCGCTCCGCACCGGTTGGGAGGTCGCTCTGCACTGGTTGGAAGGTCGCTCTGCACTGGTTGGGAGGTCGCTCCGCACTGGTTGGGAGGTCGCCTTCACCGGTTGGGAGGTCGCTCCGCACTGGTTGGGAGGTCGCTCTGCACTGGTTGCGTCTTCCATACTGTAATGGTCACCACCGATTAACCCACAACACTCCACAATCCAGAAGACACGATCCATATCAGTTCCCTCAGAGAGACGAGACATACGCTCAGTGCTTTCTGGTTTCAAATCTATGAACTCTTTATTGGTCTCTTAGCTTTCTTATATACAGTACAGCTTGTGTCAGTAGTCACAGGAACAATGAACTCTCCACCCCCAACATCACACCATGGGGGGCTTCAATCACATTCTTTTAGGTAATTGACATTCTAATTTCCTACCCCTGACAGGAGACTGCTCACTCACAACTCATATCTATCATCAATAGTGTTGAGCGGAATACGCCATATTCGATTTCGCGATATATTCCGAATATATTGGAGAATATTCGAGAAATATTCGCTAAAACCGAATATTCGTGATATTTTATCAAAATAACAACATTGCGAAATTTCGCTAACGCTATTGCGAAATAATTGCGAAATGTAATTGCGAAATTCTCGTCATCGCGCATGCGCATGCACGCGATCAACACGCGATAACGGAGCACATTTCCTGGAGTTTTGCCAGTCTATTTCTGGATCGCTTTACTGTGCTGCCCCTGCGAAGCAAAGATGGTGCAAAGTAATTTTACACCCAGTGAGGAAAACCTGTTGATCAATGTGAGTAATTTCACCACTGTTATAGTGTTATTTCATTTATCTGTAACTGCATTTTAGACTATTTTAAAAGTTACAATTTAAGATCAGATATTAGTATTTCCCAAAAAGTGTGGCTCCAGCTGTTGCTAAACTACAACTCCCAGCATGCCTGTACAGCTGCAGACACCCTGGTTGGTAAATGTGTATTTAGGCACTTTTCTTGCTATTTAGCATAATTAACATGTTGTGGACATAGGACGTATGCAGGGGAGGACTGGCAGCATTAGGCCTGGGGGGCAAGTCCAGTCAAGTGGCCCATAGACCCGGTGAAGGCAAAATGATGGACCGTGAAAACATTGTCTAAGGTTTTTGATGATCACAAAGGTGGGGGGGCAGCAGAGAGGACAATGTGGCAAGCAAGTCCCTGTAAGAATCCCTCAGCTGAAGACCTGCCTCCCCCCCATTTTGCAACTAGTGAAGGACTACAAGTCCAAGCATTAATGCCTGAGCTCTAAGGATGTGACCCCCCCAACTACTGACGAACTACAAGTCCCAGCATGAACCCCTGAGACCTAAGGATGTGTCCCCTTAGATACCACAGGTTCATGTTGTGCCCTGTAGTCCTTCACTAGGGGTTTAAGCTGGGACAGTGGGACCTGTAGTCTTTCACTATTTGGGGGGGTGGCGGGCTGTGGTGTGTGAGACACATCCTGACTGAGCTCTGAGGGGTTCACATCCCCAAAAGTTAAGGACTACAACTCCCAGCATGAACCCCGGCTGAGATGTGATCTCCTCCTCTGTTGCCGACTCATGCTCCCATGACACATATATGTTCTAATTCATTCACTTCTCCCAACCTCACCTCAGGCAGCGTAACTGATTTCTGGCACTGTCAGTGACAGTTCCCTTCCATCATGCAGGCTCCAATTTTACATTTCCTTGCACAAAGAGAGACCCCGTTCCACATTTCCCTGCACAGAGAGAGACACAGCTCCACATTTCCCTGCACAGACACAGAGACCCCGCTCCACATTTCCCTGCACAGAGACCCCACTCCACATTTCCCTACAGAAAAAGCAGGGGCGGCCTGTCCATTAGGGGCGCCACCCCCTTGTCCAGGCCACTCCCTATATGCTCAATGGATAGATTCATGCACAGCATAAATCTATTCATGACCGCTGCAGCCATCCCCTATTCCGGTTTCTTTTAGGATGCTGGGTGCCTGAAGCAGCAGGGGTGTTTTTTTAAGCACCTGATTGAAGCCATAGGCTCTAACAAGCTTCAAGATATGATGGACTCAGAGCGCACCCAGGTGTGTTAGAAAATCAAATTATTATTTGCTTTTCTAACACTGAACCGCCTCTCCGCCAATCAGGAAGAGCGGGTCTGATACCCATCACCTGATTGGCTGAAAGGACAGGCTCTCCTATTGGATGTCTAGCAGGAGGAAAAGCATGGAGGAAGCATAGAGAACACAGGAGACGCTGCCCATCCCACAGCTTACCACCGTCACCTGCTACCTGACCCACCACCAAGATGGGGTAAGTGTTGGTCAGACAGCGAGCCGGGGGGGGGGCTGCTGGTTAAATGCTAATGGGGGGTAACATTGGCTGCATTTGATGGCCACAATGAGGCTGCAATTAATGGGCCACAGTGGGTGCATTTAATGGCAGAGTGAGGCTGCAATTGATGGTGTTTTATTCAGTATTTTTTAGTTTGTAACCCCCCCAAATAAAATTTGAGCACCAGCCACCACTAACAGAGAGAGACATTGCTCCAAATTGTCCGCACAGAGACCACTACAGAAACGTGCTTAATTCCTTTATCAACATAGTAAAACCTTGTACACACCACAGGCAGTTGGCGCTGAGCTAATCACAGGCAGTGAGACATTCCCCGATCTCTGCAGCCGCGCTTCGGGAAATGTCTCCCTGCCTGTGATTAGCGCAGCACAGCGCCGACCTCCTGCCGGGCTCTGCGAACAGGAGAGAGCTCACCATTACACACCACTAGTTTTATTTATTATTTTTTTGCTCAATCCATCAAGTAGAAAAAAAAAAAAAAGAGAGCTCTGGTTGGAGCCGCTGAGCATGAGCAAAAGTGACCTGAGCAGTGCCTGCTGCAAGTGTGTACAAGCCTTTGGGCGCACACTGGTGTGCTGCAGTTTGGCCACTGTACACAGTTTTCCTTAGCTGCAGTACTATAGACTTATTTTAGGTTGTGCGTTTTTGCTGCATTTTTTTTAAGCGCACCAAAGATGCAGTCTTGTTTGTGCAATTTCAGAAAATGGAGCAAAAATGTGCAAACTAATAGAAGTGTAATAGAGGGTAACATGCAGATCACCAACACTGCAGCCAACCTGTAGCAGACCAGCGTGAGCCCAAATCATATGACACAGGACCAGGTATTGCACAACTTAGGCTACTGAAAGAAACCTTATCTGCAGAGAGAGGGGTGGAGAGGAATTTGGGAGAAAGGGGGGAAGCTGGTCACAGCTTACTCACTTGGAAGGAAGCAGGCAAAATATCACTAGCTTGGTATCAGGTTCCAGAGCATCCCATACAGAGCAGTGACATTGAGCACCGTCGGATCTCAGTTTAAACGTTCCCGCACACACATCCAATTCACACTTTCACAGATGGATCGCACAGGCTGGCCAAAGTGTGGGCGGGCACAGTGAGAGAGGGGGCTGGAGGACGCAGAGCACATCCTCCCCCTTTCATCGGCTGTTCTCAGCATACAGTGTCACAGAATGTCAGCTTAGAGGCAGCCGGGAACAGCACTGTGACAGGACTGATGACCGCTCACAGCACGCACGTTCCTGCATGCTCCTGGGCTGTTATCCAGCCCTGCCAGCCTCCCTCCGGAGTCACCCACAGCAGTAACACTCGGCCAACTGCACATGCTCAGTTCTCAGCTGCCAGAAAATCGGCCTTTTTAGAGGGAATAAGAGCGGCCTGGGGGGAAAATGCATGCCTGCCACCAACCCCAGTCCGCCCCTGGACGTATGCGAACGTCCTGACTTCAGGGTCCTTAAGGCCCAAGGTCGTTCGAATACATATTGGCCTTTTGATTTTTGCAGAACTACAACTTCCAGCATGCCTGGGCATGCAGTGACTTCTATTTTTGCAAGTTCTGCAGGCTCACAATTTTCAGACCACTATACACGGGTCTCTAAACTGTGGCACTCTAGATGCAGCAAAAGTAAAATTCTTAGCATGCACTGACAGACCATGCCTGATGGGAGTAGTAGTTTTGCAAAAGCTGGAGGCGCACTGGTCTTGAAACCCTGAGTTAGGTAACAAACTCGCAGTGTTTTGCAACCATTGTGCCTCTAGCTGTTGCAAAACTACAACTCCCTGCATGCAACTGGCAGCAATAACCCCCCCCCCCCTCCCCCAATGTGAATGTACAGGGTACATTCACATGGGCTGGGGCTTACAGTGTGCCTCTAGCTGAAGCAAATTTTGCGCTGCAGCTTAAACCCTCAGTGGGAAACTACTGTGAACCCCACGCCCCTCTGACTGTACCATAAAAACACTACACCACACTACATAAAAATTAAAAAACACAACATATACACATACCCCTACATAGCCATCCTCCCCTCCACAATCAAAACCAAAAAGTCTGGTACGGCACTGTTTACTAAACGCAGCCTACAGCTTTTGCAAAACAACTCCCCAGTAATACCGGACAGCCATTAACTGTCCAGACATGCTGGGAGTTAAAGTAAAGTAGTTGTACAGCTGGTGACGGTGAGCTAAATGGTGTATCAGAGCATGCTGGTAGTTGTAGTTTTTAAATAACATCAACTTCAGTATAAGGGTCAATAAATAATTAGAGCAGTCAGATGAATAGCAATGCATTTCCCCCCTATACGTGTATCCTGTGTTACTCATATATACATAATTATGCAAATGATAATGGCTGCTATATTTATGCAAAAAAGGTGGCGACCAAAATAGCAAGATATACAATCTGTCATGTTACCCCTGTCATTGATTAATAAGGCGAGAATGCTTCCAATTGTTAAATAACATACATTTTCATCATATATCCATAAGGGTTTAAAAAAAAGTATTAAAATATACTTTCTTCTTCATCTTGCAGACCTTCCTGCTACATGGATATGATCATTTGCGCAGTCAGCAGGAAAAAAAAATTATTGTCAGCTCCCTTAGGCGGGAGTTACAGGAGGTGCATGGGGGCAGACATGACCGCATGGCCATCCTTAAAAAGTGGTCGGACCTAAAAAGGCGCCACATGTCCCAGGTCAAACAGATCCGAGATGAATTTCATCCAGGTAAGTTATCGGTGACAGTTATGTAAGGTCATATGTAATTAACCTTAGGGCAGATGTTGTTAACCCAGACGCCATGTTGTGGTAACATATATCACAACCCAAGGTATTCATAGTACTGTTGAAAAAAGACATGGGACAGCAGACAGGAACACTTACTAACTCTAATTAAACTAAATAAACAAGACACCCCATTAATGTACTAATACTGGCCGAGGCTGCTTTATTTTTGGGTTTCAGACATATATTTTAAATAAATACTTTAATAACTTAAAAAACAGCCTAGTCACTACGGCTCATGCTGTACCTAAATATATTACAACTTTAAAATGTAGCCAACAACAACTAAACTAAACAGATTTGTCATTCTTTGTAAAATGTATTTTTTTTTTTTTAAAGAAAGGTGACCATCCCACATAATTAGCAGCCGCGACAGAAAGAAAATAAAAAAAGGGGGGGGGGGGGGGGACACAACAGTCCCGTCTACTGCGGCGACTGAGATCATGGCTGACGGAACCCTACGTATATACCCCTAAGTAACACTGGATTTTTCCAGAACCAGCAGGCCCACAGGCCTAAAAAGTGAGGGAAAAGCACGTGTAGGCCGCGTGATCACCTCGTGTTCACCTAAAAACGGGAAAAAACACGTTTTCCAGCTAAGTAGGCCACGTGAGGACCAGCTTACACCTAAAGAGCCCTATTAGGTTCCCAAAAGGGGAACTTGAATCCGTCACTACTAATTTTATTTAGTCCTGCCGCTTTCCCATGAGAAAAGGGGGAATTGAAACCTTCTCCCCCTTTTCTATCATTATTCCATCAAGTTAAACCATGGAATTTAAGTGGTGTTGTGGTGGGTTAAAGGGGAAGGGGTGATATTTTATAACTCAACTAGCTGAATAACTGGCGTTGCCCCGTCTTCCTATCTTAATCTTTTGTGTAGGAAAATGAAGAGACCACAGTCCCATATACTTGCAGGAGATTTGAAACAAAAACCCATCTTTTCTATAAGGGTTTAGGCAAGGGTTAATGTAACGCTCATATATTTTTATTTGCCATATAAGTAATATGTGTACCACGTATTATTGAAATATCTCCAGGCGTACAGAAGTTAGTTGGAACATACATTTCCCATTGATTTGCATGGGACTTTAAACAAAAACCCTGACAATCACAAATGGGGGTAGTCAAGGGATAAGTTAACTATCCTATAGTTTACATGAACATATAAGTAATATGTGACCAAGTGTTATCGAAATATCTACAGCCATTATAAAGTAACATGTATTTCCCATAGAGTTGAATGGGACTTTAAAGAAAAACCCCGACCGTGGCAAATGGTGGTGGGTAAGGGTAAAACCACCTATCCTATGTTTGTGGCTGACATATAAGTAACGTGTGCAAAGTTTCATGTTAATATCTTTAGCCGTTTGGACGTGATGCTGGAACACACATACATACATACACACACACGTTGAGTTTTATATATATAGATAGATTACCACTAAATTCCTGTGGTAGGCGTGGGGTTATCATAGTAATCCCGTGTACTCCATCAGGCCCTTTTTTTAAACATGAGATTGTGTGAACAAAACAAAGCAAACAAAAACAGTTCATTTTACCATGGTGGCAGCCCAGCTCACGCTCAGTCCCCTGTAGTGCCCGCAAGACCCTTTAATATAACATTATCCCATTGTTTATGGTTAACTGTCTATATAAATGTATTTGTATTCATATACAATACAGCAGAGTACACAGAATTTGCATATGTTATTAGAAAAATGTTTTACATATATGAACATTGTGTTATTATAGATGCTCCTCTACCATCTGTGCGCCCCAAGCGCACAAGGCGACAGGCCGCAGAGGAGGAGGATGAAGAGGAGGAGGAGGAGCAGGAGGAGGATGCTGAGGAGAGGGATGACGAGCAGCCAGGGACCTCCCATTCGCCACCCCCAGCTCTTGTGGAGGACCAAGAGAAGGAGCTGCAACCCCACCCCCCCCAAACTTCTGGTGGTGTACCCAATCAGAGAGAAGAGGAGCAGGAGGATGACACCGTTGCTGTGAGCATCGGTCAGGAGGGTAAATATGTGCACAAAAATTAATAACATTTCAACAATAAGATGTAGATATTAAAATGGACAGCATTTAAAGCTCGCACGTCAGATTTCAGAACAATAATATGGTAATATGGTATTATCATGTCTATACAATTGTTATGTGTCTAGCACATATACTTCTATCAAGAAGTATATGTGCTAGACACATAACAATTGTATAGACATGATAATGATTGTTTAATAAGTAACATAAATATTATATTGATTTTGTAACGGTCTTTGAAATACAAATGTTTTTTCTTATATCCTAACAGTTTTAAAAAAGATTGACCAAAAGTTTGATGAGTTGAAGAGGACATATGACAAAATCCTTGTAAACAAATGCAAGATGCGGTTTCTAGACCGCGAAAACGAAAAGCTGGTGCAACAGCAAGGAAAAATTATGAATGAGTTGGCAGATCTTCAAAAGCAGATGCATGATTGTGTTTGATTTTTTTTTTTTTTTTTTTAATAAAACATTTTTTTTATTTTTCAAATGTTTCCTTTCTTATTGAGATTGTTAGGTGTTTCAACACATCTAACTTCACATCTAACACATCAACATCCACATCAACTGCAACAGGCCGCAAACCAGGGTTTAAGATAAAGTTTATTGTTTTAGTCACACTTGCTGTTACGATCCGGTCTGGTAGCTTGTAGCGGAGGCTGTTGGTGGATACGCTGTGCCAGAGAGGTCATAAAGCATTAACCAGCATGAAGGCAGCAGCAGTAGTATTCAAATATAAACTAATAATCACACACACAACATTTACAAGCAGTAGTTGTAATAGTCATATATAGTATCTGAACAGTTGGCCAAGACTTGACACCAGCAGTAGTGTTAATAGTAGTCTATAGTGGCAAAGAACTTGTCTCATAGGTATCTGAGCAGCAGTATAGTAGTAACAGTACACAATAAAGTGTTTTTTTCACTCGTGGTCATGGAAGAGGTGGCAGCAGGATAGCAGCAGCATTGATACCTGTAGCATACAGTGGCAAAGAACTTGACACATAGGTATATGAGCAATGGCAGCAGCAGCAGCAGTATAGTAGTAGTAACAGTACACAATTAAGTGTTTTTTTCACTCGTGGTCGTGGAAGAGGTGGCAGCAGCACAGCAGCAGCATTGGTAATTGTAGCATATAGTGCAAAACAACTTGACACATAGGTATATGAGCAATGGCAGCAGCAGCAGCAGTATAGTAGTAGTAACAGTACACAATAAAGTGTTTTTTTCACTCGTGGTCATGGAAGAGGTGGCAGCAGCACAGCAGCAGCATTGATAACTGTAGCATACAGTGGCAAAGAACTTGTCACATAGGTAAGTGAGCACTGGCAGCATCAGCAGTATAGTAGTAGTAACAGTACACAATTAAGTGTTTTTTTCACTCGTGGTCGTGGAAGAGGTGGCAGCAGCATAGGAGCAGCAGCATTGGTAATTGTAGCATATAGTGCAAAACAACTTGACACATAGGTATATGAGCAATGGCAGCAGCAGCAGCAGTATAGTAGTAGTAACAGTACACAATAAAGTGTTTTTTTCACTCGTGGACGTGGAAGAGGTGGCAGCAGGATAGCAGCAGCGTTGATAATTGTAGCATATAGTGCCAAAGAACTTGTCACATAGGTAAGTGAGCACTGGCAGCAGCAGCAGTGTAGTAGTCTCAGTACACAATAAAGTGTTTTTTTCACTCGTGGTCGTGGAAGAGGTGGCAGCAGGATAGCAGCAGCATTGATAATTGTAGCATATAGTGCCAAAGAACTTGACACATAAGTATCTGAGCACTGGCAGAAGCAGCAGCATAGTAGTACCAGTACACAATTAAGTGTTTTTTTCACTCGTGGTCGTGGAAGAGGTGGCAGCAGGATAGCAGCAGCGTTGATAATTGTAGCATATAGTGCCAAAGAACTTGTCACATAGGTAAGTGAGCACTGGCAGCAGCAGCAGCAGTGTAGTAGTACCAGTACACAATAAAGTGTTTTTTTCACTCGTGGTCGTGGAAGAGGTGGCAGCAGGATAGCAGCAGCGTTGATAATTGTAGCATATAGTGCCAAAGAACTTGTCACATAGGTAAGTGAGCACTGGCAGCAGCAGCAGCAGTGTAGTAGTACCAGTACACAACTAAGTGTTTTTTTCACTCGTGGTCGTGGAAGAGGTGGCAGCAGCATAGGAGCAGCAGCATTGATAATTGTAGCATATAGTGCCAAAGAACTTGTCACATAGGTAAGTGAGCACTGGCAGCAGCATCAGCAGTGTAGTAGTACCAGTACACAATAAAGTGTTTTTTTCACTCGTGGTCGTGGAAGAGGTGGCAGCAGGACAGCAGCAGCATTGATAATTGTAGCATATAGTGCCAAAGAACTTGACACATAGGTATCTGAGCAATGGCGGCAGCATCAGCAGTATAGTAGTAGTAACAGTACACAATTAAGTGTTTCTTTCACTCGTGGTCGTGGAAGAGGTGGCAGCAGCATAGGAGCAGCAGCATTGATATATGTAGCATATAGTGCCAAAGAACTTGACACATAAGTATCTGAGCACTGGCAGCAGCAGCAGTGTAGTAGTCTCAGTACACAATAAAGTGTTTTTTTCACTCGTGGTCGTGGAAGAGGTGGCAGCAGGATAGCAGCAGCGTTGATAATTGTAGCATATAGTGCCAAAGAACTTGTCACATAAGTATCTGAGCACTGGCAGAAGCAGCAGCATAGTAGTACCAGTACACAATTAAGTGTTTTTTTCACTCGTGGTCGTGGAAGAGGTGGCAGCAGCACCAGCAGTAGTAAGAAAGTGGCAAATCTCACAGACAAAAGGTGACAGCACCAGTATGAGTAATATATCGGTACATAATCACTCAGCCTTTTGGCATTAGCAGTAGGAGCCCATATAGTGCCAAAATTACAAAAGCTTGAAATTGCATTAGCATGGTGATTACATTTGAAAAGCAGAATGACACAGGCCTTAAGTAGCTGTGGCACCGGGTGTAGTTTTTGGGTTGTGTTTTGCACGCCACAGGCTTTTCAAAAAAACAAAAAAATATCCACCTTCTTCCCAGCAGCAGCATAAGGAAAGGGAGATGCACTGTGATGTAAGGGAGAGGGGGAACTCCACTTCTGATGGTGGGGTAGGATGGTGGGGTGGCCTTTGACATCGAATGTAAGGGGAGGGGATGCGCTGGACATATAATATTACAGATATAACCGGCCCTTTTGAGGGCAACCATAATGCTGATGCGGACCACGATGAAATTGAGTTTGACACCCCTGGTATAAAGAGTGTAATGGCAAAATGGGGTGTGCAAAGCACACTGCCATCTTGCCATGTGCTGTAAAGCACATTCGCCATCTTAAATGAAATGATGCCATGTTTAAGCTAAACAATTTACTCACCATATATTCCCTGCCATTCATCCATACCAATCAAGAGACATTACAACAGCTGCACTCATGTTACCATCCTTGCAAATCATCTCCCCTCACAGGGCTGATCATGGCGCTTTTATTTACACAAAACAGGAAGCCATCACCAGTAAGTCGCCTCCCAACATGGGAGGCGACATTACCAGATGTCTCCTATACACAGCACCAAAACATTCCTTCTGACAGGAAGTCAAATTGAATAGATGAATAGACTATAATACAATGAATACAATGAATAGAAATACAAACAATGTCTTATGGGTGTGTCTGGTCAGGGTGTGCATGTGCCCCCCCCCTGACCCCAGAAACGCTCACAAGCCCTCAAAATATACCCTGATAGAACCTTTAATCTGCGCCATTCCATAGAATAATGCATATAAAGATTATAAAAGAGAAGAAAAAACTTTCATAGTGTAATACTGTTGTGAAAAATATATATACACCCGTGAAAGATAACTATATAGTGGACAGGAAAACGATGACAACCCTTCACCATGGGGCACAGTTCACACTGACCCTTACCAGATCGTAAGACCCTCTCGAGGTCAAGTGCAGCCTTAAGGATGATCAATATGGGCTTCGTTTTATAGCATCATGTTTTCCTCAGGTGAAACAAAAAAGAAAAAAGCTTTTCATAGTGTGGATTGCATGAAGATAAATACAATCACCCGTGAAAAAAACAACAAACGAATACTGTGAGGGAGAGGAGTGCTGGTACCACCACCGGACGCACACACTGACCCTTACCAGACAATGAGATCCACTCTAGGATCAATGTAGGCAGCAAGGAGGTGAATGCACTGTGTAAGATGTATCAGAAACCAATCCTCGATATGTCACAGCATAAAGACAGAAGGAAACCAAAAATAGTGTGAAATCCTTAAAAAAATTTTATTCTAAAAAAAGCCAAAAATGCGCACTTACAAACAGATGCAGATTCAAGGCGATATATAAAAGATGCCGGCCGGCTTATGGAACGCGGATGTCCCCTCGTGTTGTTGCGATGACGTGGGAACGTCTCCTCCCAACGTTTCGTCTTACAAAAGACTTGGTCACGGGATTCAAGATGCCGTGATCCCGTGACCAAGTCTTTTGTAAGACGAAACGTTGGGAGGAGACGTTCCCACGTCATCGCAACAACACGAGGGGACATCCGCGTTCCATAAGCCGGCCGGCATCTTTTATATATCGCCTTGAATCTGCATCTGTTTGTAAGTGCGCATTTTTGGCTTTTTTTAGAATAAATTTTTTTTAAGGATTTCACACTATTTTTGGTTTCCTTCTGTCTTTATGCTGTGACATATCGAGGATTGGTTTCTGATACATCTTACACAGTGCATTCACCTCCTTGCTGCCTACATTGATCCTAGAGTGGATCTCATTGTCTGGTAAGGGTCAGTGTGTGCGTCCGGTGGTGGTACCAGCACTCCTCTCCCTCACAGTATTCGTTTGTTGTTTTTTTCACGGGTGATTGTATTTATCTTCATGCAATCCACACTATGAAAAGCTTTTTTCTTTTTTGTTTCACCTGAGGAAAACATGATGCTATAAAACGAAGCCCATATTGATCATCCTTAAGGCTGCACTTGACCTCGAGAGGGTCTTACGATCTGGTAAGGGTCAGTGTGAACTGTGCCCCATGGTGAAGGGTTGTCATCGTTTTCCTGTCCACTATATAGTTATCTTTCACGGGTGTATATATATTTTTCACAACAGTATTACACTATGAAAGTTTTTTCTTCTCTTTCCGGTGTTGTCACTGCTTATTGAAATTCTACAAGTACAAGATCTACATGAATGTAACGGGACACTGTTTTTCAAAATTTTTTGGAGTATCAAGATCCAACGTCACTGGCTATATTGATGGACTTTTGACCAATATCAAGAATCTAACCCCTTTTGTTTATGACTGACTTATTAAGGTTTTTTTGTTCATACATCATCACATTGTGTGGACATCACTAAATAGCAATTGTGGTTTTTTTATATCAACATAATTTTTTGATATTACACTGTGCTATTAGTAAGCACTGTCTCACGTTTAGCGCGACTCCCCCTCCTACTTTTAGTTTATTTTATGTTGTATAACATTTTTGAGTCGCTGCTTTTCAGTTTTATTTGTTTATGTGGTATGCGCAATTTTCTTTCCTTTTACCATATAAAGATTATACCCTTATTGAGGCTATTTACAGATGTACCCTATGAATCCCAAATCCTGCTGATCAGACATGACCCAGATAAGAGCGTACATCTGTCCATAGCCACTAGCGTGCTTGCGAAATGAATGCATCCCCCTCAACGATCGTCTGTGCTAAATGCACAGAGGGGCCCCTCGCTGGTGGGCATACGCCCATGCCGCAATCATCACACTCCAACCTCAAGATGAGAGTCAACCAGCCTCAGGACTGCCACAGTCAGCTCTATTTAGAGCTGGCTGGGGAAGTGTCAAGACTGGGTGCCAATTATGACAATACATAATAAATACATCTTCAAATTTCCACCACAAGAGATAGGAGAGGTATTGGTAACTGACAAGGGACCATTCAGCGCCCTGAAGCGACGGCGGGTGCCAGAAAGTCACCGCCGATCCAGGACTCATTCATTTTGATGAATGTGAGTCTGTCCACGGAGTCTGTGGACAGACGGGTCCTCTTGTCCGTGACCACCCCACCTGCTGCGCTGAATGTCCGCTCAGATAGTACGCTGGAGGGGGGGCAAGACAATAACTCCAGCGCATACTGAGCGAGCTCGCGGCAGGTGTCCAATCTGGCAACCCAGTACTCCATGGGGTCGTCGGTGCTCATACTGTCAGAAGCACTGACGGACCCCATGTAGTCTGCCACCATGTGGGCCAGCCGCTGGTGGTGATGGCTGCTGCTGCTGCTGCTGCTGCTGGTACTGGGTCGCTCAGTTTGCATGAACATCCTCATCTCACCCATTAGGTCCCCTGCTCGGCTGCTGATGTTGCTGCTGGGTGCAGCCACCTGCTGGGTGAGATGAGGGGGGACAACTGGAGGCCGGGGACTTGCCTGCTCCAAACGGCTGACTAGGCATGCCTGCAGTTCCTCCATCCGGGGCTGCCTCCGTCTGGCTGGGAGGAACTGCTCCAGTTTCCCCTTAAATCTGGGATCTACAAGGGTGGCCAGCCAAAACTCGTCCCTCTCCTTGATGGCTTTAACCCGGGGGTCCCTCCTGAGGCATCTCAGCATGTGGGCAGCCATGGGGAAGAGCACAGCCCGCTGTGACTCCTCATGGCTGCCTGGGTCCATGACGTCCGCTTCCTCGTCATGGAGGCGCTGCTGTTCGCGGTCAGTCATGCCAAACCCCCGGACTATCGGTGCCCCCAACACCGGCTCTCCCTCCTGACCAGGCCCTGACTCCAGGACGCCACCAGTCACCTCCTGATCATCATCATGATCCTCCTCCTCCTCCTCGTCCTGGGCCTGGTCTTGGTGGAGCAGTGTTGCCTCCTCCTGCTCCACCAAGGCACTCTCCCCAGCTCCGAGCAGGCGATCTAGTGCCCTGTCCAGCAGGAACACTATAGGGAGCACGTCGTTGAGGCCGACATGCTCCCTGCTCACCATCTTGGTCGCCTGCTCAAAAGGGGCCAACACATGGCAGACCTGGTGTATCTGCCCCCACTCCAGACTGGTGATGTACGGGAGTGTGTGTTGTGATGGCCCGCCAGTGCCTTGCTCCAGCAGGTACTCCTTCACCGCCCTTCGCTGCTCCCACAACCTCTCCAGCATGTAGAGGCTGGAGTTCCACCGCGTCACACTGTCCACAATCAGCCTGTGAAGGGGCAGGCTGTTGTCCCGCTGCAACTTTGACAGGGACGCGGTAGCGGTTGGGGAGCGCCTGAAGTGGCTGGCAATCCTGCGTACCCTTAGCACTATGTCACTCAACCCGGGATAGGTGCGCAGGAACTTCTGCACCACTAGGTTGAGGACATGTGCCAGACAGGGCACGTGTGTCAGACTGCCAGCCCGGAGGGCGGAGAGGAGGTTGCTGCCATTGTCACAGACAACCAGACCTGCTTGGAGCCTTCGGGGTGTCAGCCACTTCTGGACCTGAGCCTGAAGTGCGCTCAGCACTTCTCGTCCAGTGTGTCTCCGTTCCCCTAAACTAACAAGCTGGAGCACGGCCTGACAGCGCACGTGCCCCACACTTGAATAGCTACGGGGGCGCTTGCTGGGAGGCTCAGCAGCTGCGGAGACAGTGGCTTGAGGGAGACCAGCACTTCTCCCCTGGACACCCCGGGGCGGCACCACAAAATCAGATGCCGCCAATCCCTCCCCGGCGCCTCGGAGGGAAACCCAATGGGCCGTGAAGCTTATGTAGCGCCCCTGCCCATGCCTGCTGGTCCAGCCATCCATTGTCAGATGCACCCTGTTGCTGACAGCATGATCCAGCGACAGGGTTACATTCTGCACAATGTGCTGGTGTAGGGCAGGGACACCAGTCCTGGCAAAGAAATGGCGGCTGGGGACACGCCATTGGGGTTGGGCCTGCTCCAACATCTGCCTGAAGGGGTTGCAGTCCACTATGTTAAAGGGAAGCAGATGTTGGGCAATAACCCTTGCCAGGAGCCCATTGAGGGAACGCACACGTCGGTCTGAAGGGGGGAAGGGAGTGTTGCGTTCAAAGGCGTCAGAAAGAGACGCCTGGCGCCGGACGGCAGTGCGGGACACCGAAGAGGAGGGTGATGATGTGGAGGTCTGGCTGTCGGTAGCAGTACCTCTACTAGAGGGAGCGGGGGGGCATGACCTGCTGGTAGCCGATGAAGCTGTGGCAGGGGCTGCTGTACCCTGCACACTTGTGGTGGTGGCGCTGCTACCACCAGCACGCTTCATCTGGTCATGCTCCTGCCAGTGATTAATCCGCAGGTGCTGGTTGAGTGCCGTGGTACCCACCCGAGCCAAACACTTCCCTCTCTTCACCTTGGCACGACAGAGCTGGCAGATGGCTACTGTCGGGTTATCTGCTACCAAGGTGAAGTAGGCCCAGAGAGGTGACTTCAGCGTCGCCCTCCTGTCAGATGGGGTGACGCTGACTTCCACCTGCTGGGACTCGGTGCGCACAGGTGGAGCTGCCTGCTGCTGCTGCTGCTGCTGCTGCTGCTGACACCTCCTGCTGCCATCACCAGTGGAGACCCTGACGTTGGTCTCCCTGGTGACCTGGCGCACCGTTTCCCCAGGGTGCCTACCTTCCTCGTCGTCACTGATGCTGTGAACCGACGAGGCAGGTGGCACCCATGTTGGGTCACCCTCCTCTTCGCCCCCAGATATGTCAGACCCAGGGCTGACATGTGGTGGTCTGAAGGAGACATCTGACATGGAGCCGCTAGCCTGGCTCCGATGTCCCCTCACAGACGCATGGGTCTGACTAGGTGCTGGTGTTTCCTGCAGAAAACCACCAGCACCACCATGAAGGGAGGTCTCTGGGCTACTGACAGCCAGTACCCCATCCTCCTCCTCCTCCATTAACCCTTCAAAAAGGTCCTGACCATCAGCACATAAATCAATGTCTGCATGATCGAGGGCCTCCCCCAAGATATCCATGTCACTTTCACCATCAAACAGCATGAGGCTGGACTCGCTGGGGCTGGGTACTAAAGGCACCGGTGTACTGATGGTGGTGGTGCTACTTGGTGATGACTGAGTGGCACTGCTGTGCCCCATGTACTCCACCACTGCTGGAGCCTGGGAAGGCAATATCGGGCGGCTGCCCGAAGTAAAAAACTCCCGGATGAGGCGGACTCCCCTTCCACCCGATCCTCTACCAGTAGTAGGGGCGCGAGAGGTACCCCGTGCTGGCAGCGACCCAGCACTGGGAGTAACTCCCCTACCCCTGCTGCCACGACCACGGATGCTGCTCATGCTGATATGGGGGGGTGGGTAAACTTTATTGGGGGGGGGGGTAAATGTGATAATAGAAAAAACAGGCGCGCAGACAAACAACTAGTAGCTATGCCACTAAACAACAATTAAACGAAAGGTAAATTTTTTTAAATTTTTTTTTTTTTTTTAAACTAACTAACTGACTGACAGACAACAGACAAAAACTGACTGTGCAACGAATAAGAGCAATAAAGAAACTAATATAGATAGAACAGTGACTCTGCTAACACAGCAGAGCCAGAGATCTGAATAAACTAAAAATAACTTTTTTTTTTTTTTTTTTTTTTTATAAAACAGATAACTATCTAACTAAATAAACACACTAAACTAAGCTAGCTAGCTTACAGAGGTGTACAAGTACACTCAAACCTATCTATCTAACACTAAATGAAACTGGAACACAAACACACAAATAGTAGCTTTAAAAAAAGCTGTTTGGTCTCTTCTTGCTTTTAAAAAAGCAGTTTAGAAATATAAGCACTAGCAGCTGCTAATACTCAAATGAACTGAACAATGAACAGGAGCACAGAACTGAAAGGCACTGCAATGCTGATGCAATATAACACAGAGCACAGAAACACTTCTCCCTCTATATCCACCTTGTGAATCTGCAATGAGCACATGCTGGCACTTAGTTTATATAATGGTCGTGAGGCAGCTTCCTATTGGTTGATGTGGAGGTTGCTAACCTCTGACACCTGTGGAAATGGAACTCTGATTGGCTCTGATGTGAATGAAGGGCGGGGAAAAAAATCGCGCGATATTGCTATTGCCGAATATTCGCATTGCGAATATTCGGCAGCATAAAAGGATCACATGCGCTACTCGGCCCAGGGTCCCTCTAATCATACCACCATTGCTTTTACACGTCGATGGAGATCACTAGCATGTGATCTGTGTTAAAAAAAATTTGAGAAAAATCCGAATATTCGACATTGCGAATATTCGGCACAATATTCGAGATATTGCGCGATTTCTCGAATATGCAATATTCGAGCCGAATATTCGCAATTCGAATATTCGTGAGCAACACTAATCATCAATGGGCTTTACACAGGGTTATCACACACTGACTCACTTAGCATCTCAATAGCCTGGGCTAAGCATTGTAAGAGTCATTCTTATTGATCGGTTGGGTCAGAATTAACCAACAACTTGTAATATCTCAAGATCTCCTGCAATATGAACTGTCAGTGATGTCCCACCTCATGTAATTTAGGATATAATTTCCCAGTCACCCTATGGCCCCTATTGGACACAGGATGACCCTAGACATAGGGGTCCTTGGTGACACGGGGGGTGGATCCTCAGTTACGGGGGGTGGCTCCTTAGTTATGGGAGGTGAATCCTCAGTTATGGGGGCGGATCCTCAGTTACGGGGGGTGGCTCCTCAGTTATGGGGGCGGATCCTCAGTTATGGGCGGGTGGCTCCTCAGTTATGGGGGGTGGATCCTCAGTTATGGGGGGTGGCTCTTCAGTTATGGGGGCGGATCCTCAGTTATGGGGGGTGGATCCTCAGTTATGGGGGGTGGCTCCTCAGTTATGGGAGGTGGATCCTCAGTTATGGGGGGTGGATTCTCAGTTATGGGGGGTGGCTCTTCAGTTATGGGGACGGATCCTCAGTTATGGGGGCGGATCCTCAGTTATGGGGGGTGGCTCCTCAGTTATGGGGAGTGGATCCTCAGTTATGGGGGGTGGCTCTTCAGTTATAGGGGATGGATCCTCAGTTATGGAGGGTCGCTCCTCAGTTATGGGGGGTGGATCCTCAGTTATGGGGGGTGGATCCTCAGTTATGGAGGGGTGGATCCTCAGTTATGGGGGGTGGATCCTCAGTTATGTGGGGTCGCTCCTCAGTTATGGGGGATGGATCCTCAGTTATGGGGGGTGGATCCTCAGTTATGGGGGATGGATCCTCAGTTATGGAGGGGTGGATCCTCAGTTATGGGGGATGGATCCTCAGTTATGGGGTGGCTCCTCAGTTATAGGGGGGAGGAGTTCAGTTATGGGGGTGGATCCTCAGTTATGGGGGGTGGATCCTCAGTTGCGGGGGTGGCTCCTTAGTTATTGGAGAGGTTGATCCTCACTTATGGGCGGGTGGCTCCTCAGTTATGGGGGGTGGATCCTCAGTTATGGGGGGTGGCTCTTCAGTTATAGGGGCGGATCCTCAGTTAAGGGGGGTGGATCCTCAGTTATGGGGGGTGGCTCCTAAGTTATGGGGGGTGGATCCTCAGTTATGGGGGGGGTGGCTCCTTAGTTATGGGAGGTGAATCCTCAGTTATGGGGGGGTGGCTCCTCAGTTATGGGGGGTGGATCCTCAGTTATGGGGGGTGGATCCTCAGTTATGGGGGGGGTGGCTTTTCAGTTATGGGGGGTCGCTCCTCAGTTATAGGGGATGGATCCTCAGTTATGGAGGGTCGCTCCTCAGTTATGGGGGGTGGATCCTCAGTTATGGGGGGTGGATCCTCAGTTATGGGGGGTGGATCCTCAGTTATGGGGGGTGGATCCTTAGTTATGGGGGATGGATCCTCAGTTATGGAGGGGTGGATCCTCAGTTATGGGGGATGGATCCTCAGTTATGGGGTGGCTCCTCAGTTATAGGGGGGAGGAGTTCAGTTATGGGGGTGGATCCTCAGTTATGGGGGGTGGATCCTCAGTTATGGGGGGTGGCTCTTCAGTTATGGGGGGTGGATCCTCAGTTGCGGGGGGTGGCTCCTTAGTTATGGGAGGTGGATCCTCAGTTATGGGCGGGTGGCTCCTCAGTTATGGGGGGTGGATCCTCAGTTATGGGGGGTGGCTCTTCAGTTATGGGGGCGGATCCTCAGTTATGGGGGGTGGATCCTCAGTTATGGGGGGGTGGCTCCTTAGTTATGGGAGGTGAATCCTCAGTTATGGGGGGGTGGCTCCTCAGTTATGGGGGGTGGCTCTTCAGTTATGGGGGCGGATCCTCAGTTATGGGAGGTTGACCCTCAGTTATGGGGGGGTGGCTCCTCAGTTATGGGGGGGTGGCTCCTTAGTTATGGGAGGTGAATCCTCAGTTATGGGGGGTGGATCCTCAGTTATGGGGGGTGGATCCTCAGTTATGGGGGGTGGCTCTTCAGTTATGGGGGCGGATTCTCAGTTATGGGGGTGGATCCTCAGTTATGGGGGGTGGCTCTTCAGTTATGGGGGCGGATCCTCAGTTATGGGAGGTTGACCCTCAGTTATGGGGGGGTGGCTCCTTAGTTATGGGAGGTGAATCCTCAGTTATGGGGGGTGGATCCTCAGTTATGGGGGGTGGATCCTCAGTTATGGGGGGTGGCTCTTCAGTTATGGGGGCGGATTCTCAGTTATGGGGGTGGATCCTCAGTTATGGGGGGTGGCTCTTCAGTTATGGGGGCGGATCCTCAGTTACGCGCACTTACGCCGGCACATTTACGCTACGCTGCCACAACTTACGGAACAAGTGCTTTGTGAATACCTGCCTGTCTAAGTTGCGGAGGTGTAGCGTAAATAGGATACGTTACGCCCACATAAAGATACGCTCTCCATCCGGAATCTAGTCCATAATGTTTGGGGGTTCTAAGTAACTTTCTGGCAAAAAACAGATTTTTTGATATAACAATGTAACTTCCCACTTTATTATCTGAGGTTTCTATGGGGGGGGAGGGGGGGGCTGCGTTGGCTGAGGGGTTGTCCAGCTTGGTGCGGCTTGATTTCCAGCAGACGGGCTCCATAGGCCACGTTAGACCCTCCACCCCTTGCGTTGGATAACCGCCTTGACGTGAAGCTCTGCCCCCTCCCCCGCATGGTAGAACGCGGCGTATTTGTGAACAACTCGAGAAGCGTCCGCCTCCCTGCCGGCATAATGTTCGGCGCTCTAACTGGATGTAATTACACGCTTAGCATTCCGTCATTCCTTCCTGATGACACTTGAAAATAGAAGTGACAAGTGAGAGGAAAATGAAAAGCCCTGGGAGCCGGGGGAGGGGGGGGGGTAGATTAGTGGGAAGGGATAAACAGAGAGAACCTCGGCAGGCGCGGTGGGAGAACGTTATTAGATGGCGGATAAAAGAGGGGAAAAGTCATTTCAGCAATCAGGAGGTGTTAAGTCGTCTCCGCCGGCCACTGATATTCCCCGCCTGTTCCGAGCCGCTCAGCAGAACACGGCAAAGAAATTCCCCCCCGGAATTACCTTTCATTTATATTTATGAACCAGTCTGTGAATTATTTAACCTGAGCGGAACGCACCCGAGACACGCAACCAGCGGGGGGCGCCGCGGTGCGTCTCCGAGCGTCCATCTTTATCAGGGCCGCCTAGAACTGGTCACTGCCCCGCCCAGAACTGGTCACTGCCCCGCCTAGAACTGTTCACTGTCCCGCCTATGTCAGAGTCTGCAGAGTCCACCCTTACAGTGTGAGTCTGTGGACTCTGATATAAAGGGGGACTCTGGGGACTCTGATATAAAGGACACCGATGACTGCACATCAGAAGTGCTAACCACGAGGCCACATGCTGGAACTATGCTGTGGCCCCTGGCAGACGATTCAGGGGCCGGTCCATATCATGGGGGGGACATCACCGTTCCCTCTGGATGGAGAATGAAGATGTCAGACTTAGAGGAGGTTCTATGAGCATCAATGTCCCCCCAACCGTAGTCTGGTCTGTAGGTCGGGGTCAGCGGTCCGGGGTCATCGGTCCCGGGTCAGCGGTCTGGGGTCAGTGGTCCCGGGTCAGCGGTCCGGCGTCGTGGCCGGGGTCAGCGGTCCGGGGTCAGCGGTCCGGGGTCATGGCCGGGGTCAGCAGTCGGGGGTCAGCGGTCCGGGGTCAGCGGTCTGGGGTCAGCGGTCCGGGGTCAGCGGTCCGGGGTTAGTGGTCCGGGGTCAGCTGTCCGGCGTCGTGGCCAGGGTCAGCGGTCTGGGGTCAGCAGTCCGGAGTCAGCGGTCCGGGGTCAGCGGTCCGGGGTCAGCGGTCTAGGGTCAGCGGTCCGGGGTCAGCGGTCTGGGGTCAGTGGTCCGGGGTCAGCGTTCCGGCGTCGTGGCCAGGGTCAGAGGTCCGGGGTCAGCGGTCCAGGGTCACCGGTCTGGGGTCAGTGGTCCGGGGTCAGCCATGCACTCACATTGTATTGATGCAGAGAGGTGTGTTGATGTTATCACATCTGATTCTCTCTCTGCATTGGCCAGGACTACCCATCACCTAGAGGAGTCCTCAGAGGAAGACTTGCCATGTCAGTGAGCCTAACAGAGATAACGTAGCACATGGCAGCAGGAACACAATGCTAACAAACAAAGTTGATCAGCAATGCAGACCTGCAGTGCAGTGGTTAATATAGTGTTCCTGGGATGGCCTGGGGGGAGCCATACAGGGAGGAGAGATGATAAAAGGCAGCCAGATAAGAGAGTCTGGCCTCTAATGGACACATGGAGGAGAAAGGTAAGCTGCCAGACATACTACATATCCATGACAGTTTGGTCCTTTGTTGTTGGTCGGGTGCGACTCCTTCCAGTGCGACTCCTTCCAGTGCGACTCCTTCCAGTGCGACTCCTTCCAGTGCGACTCTAATTGCTCTGACATCTCGTCATCAAAGACCTTTGGCCATGAAGGGGTTAAATAAATTCATTGATCTACTAAAAAGAAGCGACTCAGAAGGTTCTGAACACAGATTTCCTCTGATCTGCTCCTTGGCCTAATCAATAATCTGTTCAAGTCATAAATTTGCGGTTAAAATACTTGTGAGGGACCGCCCTCCCCCCCCCCATCTCCCATTATTTATTTATTTCTATAAATCATTGGAGAAAAGTTCATGAAGTTCTGATAAAAGTTTCATGATGAATCTCCGGGGATTCGCAGGATGGGCGAATCATGTGACTCATGTGTCGCCGTTCTCTTGTCTGCCGGTGAAAGGGTTAAGTGTCATCGGGCGGAGTGGCTGTTACCGGGGCAACACCTCGGTGACATCCCTGAAGACGGCGGCCCCCCTAGGCGTGTCTTCTGAGGTCTTTATTAAAGACCCGGCGCCCCCCCGCCGTCCCTCATGGGCTTTCCACAGGCGTTCATTCCGTTACATCGGCCCTTCTCCCCCGATGGTTGCCATGGCAACTGTCTCCGGCGGTGGCTTCTGGGTACTGCTTCATTGAAACCCGAACAATACACCCACCATAATGATACAAAGTGCGATGTGAAAGGCATGCGTGGGCTTCGTACACGCCAAGAAACACACGTGGGCTTCGTACACGCCAAGAAACACGCGTGGGCTTCGTACACGCCAAGAAACACGCGTGGGCTTCGTACATGCCAAGAAACACGCGTGGGCTTCGTACACGTCAAGAAACACATGTGGGCTTCGTACACGTCAAGGAACACGCGTGGGCTTCGTACACGCCAAGAAACACATGTGGGCTTCGTACACGCCAAGAAAACACGCGTGGGCTTCGTACACGCCAAGAAACACATGTGGGCTTCGTACACGCCAAGAAACACATGTGGGCTTCGTACACGCCAAGAAACACGCGTGGGCTTCGTACACGCCAATAAACACATGTGGGCTTCGTACACGCCAAGAAACACGCGTGGGCTTCGTACACGCCAAGAAACACATGTGGGCTTCGTACATGCCAAGAAACACGCGTGGGCTTCGTACACGCCAAGAAACACGCGTGGGCTTTGTACACGCCAAGAAACACGCGTGGGCTTCGTACACGCCAAGAAACACGCCATATTCATGTGACTTCCAAGAACAGGAGGAAGAAGAAGAAATAGAAAGACAAAGATAGAAGAATTCCTCCTTTGTGTGGGAAGGTCAGAGGTCGGAGGTCGGAGGTCAGAGGTCGGAGGTCAGAGGTCGGAGGTCGGAGGTCGGAGGTCGGAGGTCAGGACCCGAGGAGCTCGAAATGTCTCCCAGTCCTCCGCGGTTTAGGAGACGGGCGCCGGTGTGCACGGCGCAGACGCACTTTAGAAACCTTGAGAATCGGCGATCTTGCCCGCCCCCAATGTGTAGGAGTGACGTCATCGCAGCTCCGGCCAATCAGGAAGAGGGTGAAGGAAGGATACTTTGTGAAGGCAAAGAAATAAATGAATGAAACAACAATGTTAAAAAGAGAAAGAGAAGGCGGAGCTTATAGAGGGTTCAATAGAAACAACTTTTAGCAATTTAGCAGTTCAGATCGGGGTGAGGTCAGGACTCTGTGCAGGCCAGTCAAGTTCCTCCACCCCAAACTCCAAATCATTTGGTGGAGGAGGGATTACGATGTGGGGGAGGAGGGGGGATTATGGTGTGGGGGAGGGGGGATTATGGTGTGGGGGAGGGGGGATTATGGTGTGGGGTTGTTGTTCAGGGGTTGGGTTGGCCCCTTAGTTCCATTGAAGGGAACTCTTAAGGCGTCGGCACACCGAGACATTTTGGACAATTTCATGCTCCCAACTTTGTGGGAGGAGTTTGGGGGACGGCCCCTCCCTGTTTTAACATGACTGCACACCAGGGCATAAAGCAAGGACCATAAAGACATGGATGAGCAAGTTTGGGGTGAAGGAACTTGACTGACCTGCACAGAGTCCTGACCCCAACCCCATAGAACACCTTTGGGAAGAATTAGAGCGGAGACTGTGAGCCAGGCCTTCTCATCCAACATCAGTGCCTGACCTCACCAATGTGCTTCTGGAAGAATGGTCAAACATTCCCATAGACACACCCCCAAACCTTGTGGGCGGCCTTACCATAGACACACCCCTAAACCTTGTGGACGGCCTTCCCATAGACACACCCCTAAACCTTGTGGACGGCCTTCCCATAGACACACCCCTAAACCTTGTGGACGGCCTTCCCATAGACACACCCCTAAACCTTGTGGACGACCTTCCCATAGACACACCCCTAAACCTTGTGGACGGCTTTCCCATAGACACACCCCTAAACCTTGTGGACGGCCTTCCCATACACACACCCCTAAACCTTGTGGACGGCCTTCCCATAGACACACCCCTAAATCTTGTGGACGGCCTTCCCATAGACACACCCCTAAACCTTGTGGACGGCCTTCCCATAGACACACCCCTAAACATTGTGGATGGCCTTCCCATAGACACACCCCTAAACCTTGTGGACGGCCTTCCCATAGACACACCCCTAAACCTTGTGGACGGCCTTCCCATAGACACACCCCTAAACCTGTGGACGACCTTCCCATAGACACACCCCTAAACCTTGTGGACGACCTTCCCATAGACACACCCCTAAACCTTGTGGACGGCTTTCCCATAGACACACCCCTAAACCTTGTGGACGGCCTTCCCATAGACACACCCCTAAATCTTGTGGACGGCCTTCCCATAGACACACCCCTAAACCTTGTGGACGGCCTTCCCATAGACACACCCCTAAACCTTGTGGACAGACCTTCCCATAGACACACCCCTAAACCTTGTGGACGACCTTCCCATAGACACACCCCTAAACCTTGTGGACGGCCTTCCCATAGACACACCCCTAAACCTTGTGGACGGCCTTCCCATAGACACACCCCTAAACCTTGTGGACGGCCTTCCCATAGACACACCCCTAAACATTGTGGATGGCCTTCCCATAGACACACCCCTAAACCTTGTGGACGGCCTTCCCATAGACACACCCCTAAACCTTGTGGACGGCCTTCCCATAGACACACCCCTAAACCTGTGGACGACCTTCCCATAGACACACCCCTAAACCTTGTGGACGGCTTTCCCATAGACACACCCCTAAACCTTGTGGACGGCCTTCCCATAGACACACCCCTAAATCTTGTGGACGGCCTTCCCATAGACACACCCCTAAACCTTGTGGACGGCCTTCCCATAGACACACCCCTAAACCTTGTGGACAGACCTTCCCATAGACACACCCCTAAACCTTGTGGACGACCTTCCCATAGACACACCCCTAAACCTTGTGGACGGCCTTCCCATAGACACACCCCTAAACCTTGTGGACGGCCTTCCCATAGACACACCCCTAAACCTTGTGGACGGCCTTCCCATAGACACACCCCTAAACCTTGTGGACGGCCTTCCCATAGACACACCCCTAAACCTTGTGGACGGCCTTCCCATAGACACACCCCTAAACCTTGTGGACGGCTTTCCCATAGACACACCCCTAAACCTTGTGGACGGCCTTCCCATAGACACACCCCTAAACCTTGTGGACGGCCTTCCCATAGACACACCCCTAAACCTTGTGGACGGCCTTCCCATAGACACACCCCTAAACCTTGTGGACAGACCTTCCCATAGACACACCCCTAAACCTTGTGGACGACCTTCCCATAGACACACCCCTAAACCTTGTGGACGGCCTTCCCATAGACACACCCCTAAACCTTGTGGACGGCCTTCCCATAGACACACCCCTAAACCTTGTGGATGGCCTTCCCAGAAGAGGTGAGGTGTTATAGCTGTAAAGGGGCGGAGCCAACTCAATATTGAACCCTCCGGAGTAAGACTGGGGGTCATTACAGGTCATGTGTGTGTAAAGGGGGTGGCCTCCCAATACTTTTGGTGACACAGTATATATAGAGGCGGGGGAGGGGTGTGTATATATATGGCCCTGGTATATAGAGGCGGGGGAGGGGTGTGTATATATATATGGCCCTGGTATATATAGGCGGGGGAGGGGTGTGTATATATATGGCCCTGGTATATAGAGGCGGGGGAGGGGTGTGTATATATATGGCCCTGGTATATAGAGGCGGGGGAGGGGTGTGTATATATATGGCCCTGGTATATAGAGGCGGGGGAGGGGTGTGTATATATATGGCCCTGGTATATAGAGGTGGGGGAGGGGTGTGTATATATATGGCCCTGGTATATAGAGGCGGGGGAGGGGTGTGTATATATATGGCCCTGGTATATAGAGGCGGGGGAGGGGTGTGTATATATATGGCCCTGGTATATAGAGGCGGGGGAGGGGTGTGTATATATATGGCCCTGGTATATATAGGCGGGGGAGGGGTGTGTATATATATGGCCCTGGTATATAGAGGCGGGGGAGGGGTGTGTATATATATGGCCCTGGTATATATAGGCGGGGGAGGGGTGTGTATATATATGGCCCTGGTATATAGAGGCGGGGGAGGGGTGTGTATATATATGGCCCTGGTATATAGAGGCGGGGGAGGGGTGTGTATATATATGGCCCTGGTATATAGAGGCGGGGGAGGGGTGTGTATATATATGGCCCTGGTATATAGAGGTGGGGGAGGGGTGTGTATATATATGGCCCTGGTATATAGAGGCGGGGGAGGGGTGTGTATATATATGGCCCTGGTATATAGAGGCGGGGGAGGGGTGTGTATATATATGGCCCTGGTATATAGAGGCGGGGGAGGGGTGTGTATATATATGGCCCTGGTATATAGAGGCGGGGGAGGGGTGTGTATATATATGGCCCTGGTATATATAGGCGGGGGAGGGGTGTGTATATATATGGCCCTGGTATATAGAGGCGGGGGAGGGGTGTGTATATATATGGCCCTGGTATATAGAGGCGGGGGAGGGGTGTGTATATATATGGCCCTGGTATATAGAGGCGGGGGAGGGGTGTGTATATATATGGCCCTGGTATATAGAGGGGTGTGTATATATATGGCGGGGGCGGGGGAGGGGTGTGTATATATATGGCCCTGGTATATAGAGGCGGGGGAGGGGTGTGTATATATATGGCCCTGGTATATAGAGGCGGGGGAGGGGTGTGTATATATATGGCCCTGGTATATAGAGGCGGGGGAGGGGTGTGTATATATATGGCCCTGGTATATAGAGGCGGGGGAGGGGTGTGTATATATATGGCCCTGGTATATAGAGGCGGGGGAGGGGTGTGTATATATATGGCCCTGGTATATAGAGGCGGGGGAGGGGTGTGTATATATATGGCCCTGGTATATAGAGGCGGGGGAGGGGTGTGTATATATATGGCCCTGGTATATAGAGGCGGGGGAGGGGTGTGTATATATATGGCCCTGGTATATAGAGGCGGGGGAGGGGTGTGTATATATATGGCCCTGGTATATAGAGGCGGGGGAGGGGTGTGTATATATATGGCCCTGGTATATAGAGGCGGGGGAGGGGTGTGTATATATATGGCCCTGGTATATAGAGGCGGGGGAGGGGTGTGTATATATATGTGGCCCTGGTATATAGAAGCGGGGGAGGGGTGTGTATATATATGGCCCTGGTATATAGAGAGTCTGTAGAGCGCGGTGTATTTCCATGGCGGATCGCACACAAGGGAAGCGGCGCGTTTATTTCTATCGGCGGTGAGATTTGCAGCGCCGGTGTTTTGCTGTCACTCCCCCTTAGACGTGTGGCGGGTTCTCCTCTCACACTTGGCTGACAACGCGTTTCGCTTGTCACATTCGCTGCTCTATTAACACTTGGTTCCCCTGTGCCGCTCTGCGCCGATCCCTAATGCGCTCGCACCTGGCTGACACCGCGCCCGGCTCCTCATTCCTCTTCGTCACATCGCATTTCTGCTCCTGTCCGTCACTCGGCTCCCCGGGGCGCTTTGGGGTGGGTGGGGGAGGGGCTGAGCGCCGATTCTCCGGCTCTGCTGCTTAGCTGACGGCACAAATCAATGGTTTCCATTACAGCGGGTGTGTGTGGCGGGATCCGCCGACTGCCAATGGACCCTAATAGAATTAGGTGACAGCGGACGGGGGAGGGGAATCATGGACTCCGCTCTCTCCAGGTCATGGAGCTTCCCCGGGGGGTGTGATGGGGAGACGGGGGCCACATTCGGGGGGCACAGAACACAATGAGGTGAATGGCGTGCGATGCAGGCGGTCGTGGTGCGGCGTGTCGCCATTTTCATGGTTATCAGACAAGTGATCCACTGCGCCAGAGGCGGGGCCAGGGCTCCATAGAATATTCTTCCACAACTGGCTGAGGGGAGCCCGGGACATTATATGCAGGGGCCCCAGGGGCCACACAATAAATGGCAAGACATTGGGCCCCCGGGATGTAAAGAACACACTGTAGGGTTGCCGCCTCATCCCTTTAACCACTAGGGGCCCCGCTATAGTCCAATGAGGGCCACAGTGCAGATCCCAATCGCTGGGAGGACGTCAATAGATGTCGTCCCCTTAGTGCGCCCCCTGCAGGGCGGGCGATGAGATCACCGAGTCACTGAGACTCGAGTAATCACGTATCCAAGTAAGGGGCCGATCCCAGCCCTTTTCTACGTGATCATCTGTCAGCCAATGACAGCCGATCACGTGATCAAAACAAAGATCGGTAATCTTTTTCTCTCCTCACGCTGACAGCAAATCACCGATCACCGGCTGCTGAGCGAGGGACATCGATCCCCAGAGGAAGAGGCAATTCTGACTCATTTGTAGACACAAGTACCGCCTGTCAGTGCCACCTATCAGTGCCTACCAGTGGTGCCAATCAGTGCCTCATCACTGCCACCTCTCAGTGCTTATCACTGCCCATCACTGCCACCTATCACTGCCCATCACTGCCACCTATCAGTGCCCACCACTGCCACCTCTCAGTGCCCACCACTGCCACCTATCAGTGCCCATCACTGCCACCTCTCCATGCCCATCACTGCCACCTATCACTGCCACCTCTCAGTGCCCATCACTGCCACCTCTCAGTGCTTATCACTGCCCATCACTGCCACCTATCACTGCCCACCACTGCCACCTATCAGTGCCCATCACTGCCACCTCTCAGTGCCCACCACTGCCACCTATCAGTGCCCATCACTGCCACCTCTCAGTGCCCACCACTGCCACCTATCAGTGCCCATCACTGCCACCTCTCCATGCCCATCACTGCCACCTATCACTGCCACCTCTCAGTGCCCATCACTGCCACCTCTCCATGCCCATCACTGCCACCTATCACTGCCACCTCTCAGTGCCCATCACTGCCACCTATCATTGCCCACCACTGCCACCTCTCAGTGCCCATCACTGCTACCTCTCAGTGCCCACCTATCAGTGCCCATCACTGCCAGCTCTCAGTGCCCATCACTGCCACCTATCATTGCCCACCACTGCCACCTCTCAGTGCCCATCACTGCCACCTATCAGTGCCCATCACTGCCACCTGGCCGCGAAAGTCCCGACGTAGCATGACGGGCTCTCGCGCAGGAGAGCCGACCTGCCGCCGTATCACTGCGGCGGCTGGTCGGCTAGAGGTTAAAAGAAAATCAATATTTTTTACTTTTTGCTGTAATAAATATCCCCCCAAAATATTTCTCCCTCAGTTCAGGGCGATACGGATTCTTCTACTTATTATTGGTAAGAAAATCGCAATAAGCGTTTATTGATCGCTTTGTGCAAAATGTGTAGCGTTTACAAAATAGGGGATAGTTAGATGTAAGAATTATTATTATTATTTATTTTTTACTAGTAATGGCGGCGATCAGCATTAGGCAGAATAGGGACACACTTCCGGGACACGATCGCAGGACACCAGCGCACATCTAGTCTGCAGGTCCCACGAGCAAGGTCATGGAGACCGTGGTGGGCGCACGTGTCGTAGGCGGCGGGGGCGTGTATGGCTTAGGCGGCGGGCGTGCACGTCGTAGGTTCCGGGGGCGTGTGCGGCTTAGGCGGCGGGCACACACGTCGTAGGTTCCGGGGGCGTGTGCGGCTTAGGCGGCGGGCGTGCACGTCGTAGGTTTCGGGGGCGTGTGCGGCTTAGGCGGCGGGCGTGCACGTCGTAGGTTCCGGGGGCGTGTATGGCTTAGGCGGCGGGTGCACACGTCGTAGGTTCCGGGGGCGTGTGCGGCTTAGGCGGCGGGCGTGTGCGGCTGTAGGCGGCGGGCATGCACATCGTAGGTTCCGGGGGCGTGTATGGCTTAGGCGGCGGGCGTGAACCTCGTAGGTTCCGGGGGCGAGTGCGGCTTAGGCAGCGGGCGTGCACGTCGTAGGTTCCGGGGGCGTGTGCGGCTTAGGCAGCGAGCGTGCACGTCGTAGGTTCCGGGGGCATGTGCGGCTTAGGCGGCGGGCGTGCACATCGTAGGTTCCGGGGGCATGTGCGGCTTAGGCGGCGGGCGTGCACGTCGTAGGTTCCGGGGGCGTGTGCGGCTTAGGCAGCGGGCGTGCACGTCGTAGGTTCCGGGGGCATGTGCGGCTTAGGCGGCGGGCGTGCACGTCGTAGGTTCCGGGGGCGTGTGCGTCAGGCGGCAGGCTGCACATCGTAGGTTCGGGGGCATGTGCGGCTTAGGCGGCGGGCGTGCACGTCGTAGGTTCCGGCGTGTGCGGCTCAGGCGGTAGGGTTTAGGCGGCGGGCGTGAAGTAAACGTCGTAGGTAGGCGGCAGGCGTGCACATCGTAATGTGCGGCTTAGGCGGCGGGCGTGCACGTCGTAGGTTCCGGGGGCGTGTGCGGCTCAGTGAACCTCGTAACGTGTGCGGCTGCGGCGGGCGTGCACGTCGTAGGTTCCGGGGGCGTGTAATTAGGCGGCGGGCGTGCACGTGAGAGGCGGCAGGCGTGCACATCGTAGGTGATGTGCGGCTTAGGCGGCGGGCGTGCACGTCGTACCGGGGGCGTGTGCGGCTTAGGCAGCTACGTCGTAATGTGCGGCTTAGGCGGCGGGTGCACGTCGTAGAGTCTCGTAGGTTACGTTGCGGCTTAGTGCACGTCGTAGGTTCCGGGGGCGTGTAAGGCTTAGGCGGCGGGCGTGAACCTCGTAGGTTTCGGGGACGTGTATGGCTTAGGAGGCGGGCGTGAACCTCGTAGGTTTCGGGGACGTGTATGGCTTAGGCGGCGGGCGTGCACGTCGTAGGTGACGGGGGCGTGTAAGGCCTAGGTGGCGGGCGTGCACGTCGTAGGTTCCGGGGGCGTGTGCGGCTTAGGCAGCGGGTGTGCACGTCGTAGGTTCCGGGGGCGTGTGCGGCTTAGGCAGCGGGCGTGCACGTCGTAGGTTCCGGGGGCGTGTGCGGCTTAGGCGGCGGGCGTGCACGCCCACTAGGGGTAGGTTTAAAGAAACGTGTGTATATAAGTTGCTTTGCCGGCCCGTGCAATTCTGCCGAGGTAAATCTACGTGAGATGATCGGTGAGCCGGTAACGTGGTCACTAAACTCACTTGAGTCTTTTATTTGTATTCCGGATAAAGGGAAGAGGCGGAACTCTGAAATGTTTACTAACAAACAACATTGTTTATCCAGAGAAAGGAAATGCTAAAAAACACACTTCCTGCTTCCTTACAGGAAAAACTACAACTCCCATCAGCCTGTGCTGCTGACACTTGCCATGTGTTCGGCTCACATAGTAGGGTGGGGGAGGGGGAGAGGCTGCTGGGAGGAAGTTCCATAGAGGAAGGAGATGTGACATTGTCTGCAGGAGGAATGAGGGGCCCTGAGATAAGAGACCCCCGGCTGTATGAGGAGACGACCTCCTGAGAGCCCCCAAGACATTCCTCATCACTTCCCGTGAGTATAAGATTCAGGAACAACTTCTGTAACTTTGTATCAATTCAATATTAGTGTTGCTCGCGAATATTCGAATCGCGAATATTCGCTACGAATATTGCATATTCGAGTATTCGCGATATAACTCGAATATAGCGGCGAATATTCGCTATTTCGAATATTGTTATTTTTTTCAAATTTATTTTTAAAACAGATCACATCCTAGTGATCAATGATCGCCTTCAAGGTCTAAAAGCATGCTGGTATGATTACAGAGAGACCCTGGGCCGAGTAGCTGATGCAATTCTTTTATTTTCCGAAAAATCGCATTGCGTTTTTTCGGCCGAAAAAACGCATTGCGCTTTTTCGGCAACATAAAATAATTGCATCAGCTACTCGGCCCTTCTTTTGCATCAGAGCCAATCAGAAAATCTCGAATATTCGGCAATAGCAATATTGCGCGATATTCGAGATTTCTGATTGGCTCTGATGCAAAAGAAGGGCCGAGTAGCTGATGCAATTATTTTATGTTGCCGAAAAAGCGCAATGCGTTTTTTCGGCCGGAAAAACGCAATGCGATTTTAATCGCAATCAAAATATCGCAATTAGCGAAAAATCGCACTTATGATACTACGCAAAAATACCACGAATATTCGAAATTAGCGAATATTTCTCGAATATTCGGAAAAATATTCGTGATATATCGCGAAATCGAATATGGTGTATTCCGCTCAACACTATTCAATATACAAACAACACTCTCTGTGTACGAGGGCCGCTCTCAGTATACGAGGGCCGCTCTCTGTGTACGACGGCCGCTCTCTGTGTACGAGGGCCGCTCTCAGTGTACGAGGGCCGCTCTCTGTGTACGAGGGCCGCTCTGTGTATACGAGGGCCGCTCTCTGTGTACGAGGGCCACTCTCTGTGTACGAGGGCCGCTCTCTGTGTACGAGGGCCGCTCTCTGTGTACGAGGGCCGCTCTCAGTGTACGAGGGCCGCTCTCTGTGTACGAGGGCCGCTCTCTGTGTACGAGGGCCGCTCTCTGTGTACGAGGGCCGCTCTCTGTGTACGAGGGCCGCTCTCTGTGTACGAGGGCCGCTCTCTGTGTACGAGGGCCGCTCTCTGTGTACGAGGGCCGCTCTCACAGGGCCGCTCTCTGTGTACGAGGGCCGCTCTTGTATACGGGGCCGCTCTCTGTGTACGAGGGCCACTCTCTGTGTACGAGGGCCGCTCTCTGTGTACGAGGGCCGCTCTCTGTGTACGAGGGCCGCTCTCTGTGTACGAGGGCCGCTCTCTGTGTACGAGGGCCGCTCTCTGTGTACGAGGGCCGCTCTCTGTGTACGAGGGCCGCTCTCTGTGTACGAGGGCCGCTCTCTGTGTACGAGGGCCGCTCTCTGTGTACGAGGGCCGCTCTCTGTGTACGAATCCTCGAGGGCCCTTCTGTGTAAGGGCCGCTCTCTGTGTAGAGGGCCGCTGAACCCGTCACACAATCTAAACTTTTATTTTTCTTCTTATAATTTGTATCCTCCGGTGATCGGTCGCAATGATCGGAGAGGATTGCGGAAATAACAAAGTTTATTCATTTTAACCGTTTGTGCCCCTCCCCCCATGTAATACGTCGTGTTCTCCAGGGCGAGACGCGTTTCCTGGAAGGTTTGTGTGATTTGGACGCCATCGTTTATGTCAGTATTTTACTTTAGTGGAGATTTTCCGCCCTTCTGACTTTGTGCCGCACGGCGGGAAGACGTGGGTCATGTGATTTGTTTAATTAATTGTGCAGACTGTTATCAGTTACACTATATTCCCAAAAGTATTGGGACGCCGGCCTTCACACACATGAACTTTAATGGCCCCCCAGTCTTAGTCCGGAGGGTTCAATATTGAGTGAACTAAGGCGTCATTAAAGGCCGGCGCCCCAATACTTCTCACAATAGTTTATCATTCCTCCCAGCCATCCCTCTAAGCAACTGAACACCTTCCCACTATGTTATGAAGAAGAGGGGGAGGTGTCATGCAGCCCTTCCGCCTTTCTTCCTCCTCCCGCCTTCCCTTTCTCCTCCCGCCTTCTCTTCCGCCTTCCCTTCCTCCTCCCGCCTCCCGCCTCCGCCTTCCTCTCCCGCCTTCCTCCTCCCTTCCCCTTCCTCCTCCCGCCTTCCCTTCCTCCTTCCGCCTTCCCTTACTCCTTCCGCCTTCCCTTTCTCCTCCCGCCTTCTCTTCCTCCTCCCGCCTTCCCTTCCTCCTCTCGGCTTCCCTTCCTCCTTCCGCCTTCTCTTCCTCCTCCCGCCTTCTCTTTCTCCTTCTCTTCCGCCTTCCCTTTCTCCTTCCGCCTTCCCTTTCTCCTTCCGCCTTCCCTTTCTCCTTCCGCCTTCCCTTTCCTCCTTCCGCCTTCCCTTCCTCCTCCCGCCTTCCCTTCCTCCTTCTCGTTCTCCTCCACACCTTCCCTTCCTCCTTCTCTTCCTCCTCCCGCCTTCCCTTCCTCCTTCTCTTCCTCTTCCGCCTTCCCTTTCTCCTTCCGCCTTTCTCCTTCCGCCTTCCCTTTCTCCTTCCGCCTTCCCTTCTTCCGCCTTCCACCTTCCCTCCCGCCTTCCCTTCCTCCTCCCGCCTTCCCTTCCTCCTCCCTTCCCTTCCTCCTTCCGCCTTCTCTTCCTCCTTCCCGCCTTCTTCCCTTCTCTCCTTCCCGCCTTCCCTTCCTCCTTCCGCCTTCCCTTTCTCCTTCCGCCTTCCCTTACTCCTTCCGCCTTCCCTTACTCCTTCCTGCCTTCCCTTCCTCCTCCCCTTCCGCCTCCTCCTCCTCCTTCCTTCCTCCTCCCTCCTCCCTTCCTCCTCCCGCCTTCCCTTCCTCCTTCTTCCTCCTCCCGCCTTCCCTTCCTCTTCCTTCCTTCCCTCCTCCTCCCTTCCCTCCTCCTCCTCCCGCCTTCCCTCCTTCCCTCCTCCTCCTCCCTCCTCCCGCCTTCCCTTCCTCCTTCTTCCCTTCCGCCTCCTCTTTCCCGCCTCCTTCCTCCTCCCGCCTTCCCTTCCTCCTCCCGGCTTCCCTTCCTCCTCTCGGCTTCCCTTCCTCCTCTCGGCTTCCCTTCCTCCTCCCGCCTTCCCTTCCTCCTCCCGCCTTCCCTTCCTCCTCCCGCCTTCCCTTCCTCCTCCCGCCTTCCCTTCCTCCTCCCGCCTTCCCTTCCTCCTCCCGCCTTCCCTTCCTCCTTCCGCCTTCCCTTCCGCCCTCCCTTCCTCCTCCCGCCTTCCCTTCCTCCTCCCGCCTTCTCTTCCTCCTTCCGCCTTCCCTTTCTCCTTCCGCCTTCCCTTTCTCCTTCCGCCTTCCCTTTCTCCTTCCGCCTTCCCTTTCTCCTTCCGCCTTCCCTTTCTCCTTCCGCCTTCCCTTTCTCCTTCCGCCTTCTCCTCCTCCTCCCGCCTTCTCCTCCTCCTTCCGCCTTCTCCTCCTCCTCCCGCCTTCTCTTCCTCCTCCCGCCTTCTCTTGATCCTCCCGCCTTCCCTTTCTCCTTTCGCCTTCCCTTTCTGCTTCCTCCTTTTCTTCCTATTTCCCTTTTTTTCCCTCCTTTTTTCTTCCTCCTCCTACACACACAACCGCCATAAGGAGTCGGGGGAATTTGTGTATCAGTTGTGGGGTCTGACAATCCTTTCATAAAGTCTTTCCCCGATACTCATCAATGGGCCCTGAACCATCCAAGTTCTATGCGGTCTTCATACCTGGGGGGCCTGACTGGGGGGGGGGCCTGGCGGGGGGAAGGGGCATGTCCTTTGTCTTCATACTAAAAGATAATCTTGTACTTTATCCAAAGCATTCCCTTTTTGTTGGTCGCTATAATGAAGTGTAGAACCCCTAATCACGTTTTTATTCCTCTCCGCTGGGGAGATTTACCCCCCACTAAGTCCTCTTCCTCCTTTACATCTCTAATCTTCCTCCTTTTATCGATCTTCTAGGGCTTTCTATCACAGCGGATTTGGCCATGGCTTATCCTCCCAGCAGCCAGGCCCTTCTCTGGACGGAAGAAGAGCCCTTTAAGGACCGCGGCAGAATTATTCCCCAAAAAGAGATACAAGAACTGAGACGTCAGGTGATCGATCTGACCGATGCCGGGATCGTCCCCCCCGAAGAAGCCATCCCGAGACCCCCGAAAGGGACCAAAATCAATAAAACAATAAAATTCTGTATGGACTTTTACTGGTTCAACAAACGTAAATTGCCGGACTTCTACACTGACCAGCGGATCGAAGGAACGATCAACCGCCTGGCCGGCAACCAAATGTTCAGCATTTTAGGCCTCATCACTGACCTGGGCCAAGTGCCCATGTACCCGGGGGAAAGGGAATATCCTTACACCATTCTTCCGGTGGGCTTCTATGAGACGGAAAGGATGCAGCCGGGGTATTGCGACATGTTGGTCACCTTCCAGAGGCTGATGGAATACGTTATGAAGGACCTGCATATGGCCGATCTCATCGTCTTCTTGGACTATCTCATCATCTTCGGGACGACCTTTGAGGACCACCAAACGCGACTCAATAAAGCCTTCGAAAAGATCCAGAAAGAGGATTACAAAGTTTCATTGGAGAGAAGCTGCTTCTGCGTTTCGGCTATCAGTTGCTTCGGACATCGGATCTCGGGGGAGGGGATCGCAGTCGCACCCGAGAAGGTGGAAGTCATGTCCGCCTGGCCGACGCCCAGAACTGCCTCCGAGCTCAAAAGCTTCCTCGAGTTCTGTGGGTTCTATCAACACTTTTACAAGGACTTTGCCAAGCTGGCCGAACCTTTGACCCAACTTCTCCGGGACGTGGCGGCAGAGAAACAGAAAGACGACTGGGGGCCCCACAAACTTCCGTGGTGGAAAAGAGAATCTATAGAGGAGAGGTGGACCAAAGAGTGCAATGAGGCGTATCGATCGCTGAAGGAGCGCGTTACCCGCGCCCCCGTGCTGGAGCGGGTGCAAATGACCCAGCGCCACCCTTACCGCTAGGCCTGAAGGGCGTTTTATGGAACTTTCTGTGGTGATCGGCCAGAAGGTCTGATAATTCTCCATGAAGAGCTGCAAATTATTCCTTCAGAGGGGCTCCGAAATACGGACCTCGGCCTGGAGACTTCCAGAGACGATTCCTAGGGCTGTCCGAGGTCTGAGCCCTCCTCCTTCTCCTTCTCCTTCCTCCTCCTCCTCTGAGATCTGAGCCCTCCTCCTCCTCCCTCGTCTGAGCCCTCCTCCTCCTCCCTCCTCCTTCTCCTCCTCCTCCTCTCAGAGAGGTCTGAGCCCTTCTCCTCCTCCTCCTCCTCCTCCTCCTCCTCCTCCTTCTCCTCCGAGGTCTGAGCCCTCCTCCTCCTCCTCTCAGAGATGTCTGAGCCCTTCTCCTCCTCCTCCTCCTCCTCCTCCTCCGAGGTCTGAGCCCTTCTCCTCCTCCTCCTCCTCCTCCTCCTCCTCCTCCTCCTCCTCCTCCTCCTCCTCTCAGAGAGGTCCTCCTCCCTTGTCTGAGCCCTCCTCCTCCTCCTTCTCCTCCTCCTCTCAGAGAGGTCTGAGCCCTTCTCCTCCTCCTCCTCCTCCTCCTCCCTCCTCCCTCCTCCTCCTCCCTCCTCCTCCTCTCAGAGAGGTCTGAGCCCTTCTCCTCCTCCTCCTCCTCCTCCTCCTCCTCCTCCTCCTCCTCCCTCCTCCTCCTCCTCCTCCGAGGTCTGAGCCCTTCTCCCCCTCCTCCTCCTCCTCCTCCCTCCTCCCCCTCTGAGGTCTGAGCCCTCCTTCCTTCCTTCCTTCCCTCCCCCCTCCCCCTCCTCCTCCTCCCTCCTCCTCCCTCCTCCTCCCTCCTCCTCCTTCCTCTCCTCCTTCCTCCTCTCCCTTCCCCTTCCTCCTCCTTCCTCCTCCTCCCTCCTCCTCCTCCTCCTCCTCCCTTCTCCTCCTTCCTCCTCCCTTCCCCTCCTCCTCCCTCCCTCTTCCTTCCTTCCTCGTTGTTTTTTACTTTTGTACTTTTACAATGAATGAAGTTGTGATCTTGTTTCTCTGCCTATTACACCTTGTAGAAGATTTTGTGTTTTCGGTGCTTGGATTTGAATGAAGGAGGCGGGATCCTAAAAAAAGGGTTTTATTTATTAAATTGGGATATAAATCCAATCTGATTGGGGGGACAAGGTGGTGAAAGCGAGAGGAGAGTCTATCCTTGGTGCTCTCATTAGGTGAGCCCCTGAAATCCCCCCCCCCCATGATTGCAGGATTCAGGGGGTCCAGCAGATCACACGAAGGGCCCAACCTTTTGAAGAGTGAGGGCCACTTAGTAACCAGCTGTGGGCCACAATGGGGGGAGTGGGCTGATGGACACGGACACAGCCCACTCTACTCTATGGGCCCTCCGATCCAATCCAATGGAAGGGGGCGGATCCACTTCTGTTATTAGTGGATCGGATTGGTGGTAGGTGGGTGTGTCTGTCTGCCGTTCCATAGAGGTGAGTGGAGGGTCCGATTGGGTCGGGCCGATCATGTGAAAGGGTCCTAAGCCTGCTTTCTACACTGGTGGTCTGTGGTTTGCCCGTGCCGCATGCGCAGCGCAGCGCCCTGTACTTTTCATGCCGGTTAGCTGCACTTTGCCATAGAACTCTATTATATCCTGCAGGTAAAACCAGAAGTCTACGGCTCAGTGCAGGTAACCCGCAGGTGCAGTGCCGATCAGTTTGAAAGCAGCTCGGGACCAATGCAGAGCAGATATGTCAACCCACCATCTTGGGGCAGGAGGTCGCGGGTCACATCAGAGGGCCCCCGAGCCACTGGTTGGGCCCCCCTACTGGAGAGTCTCATGTCAATGGTTTCTCCGGGTTAAAGTATGAAAATAACGCCATGGATCCCTCTCTGCCCACCTCCCGCATTTCCATTATCGATCGCCATGGATCCCTCTCTGCCCACCTCCCGCATTTCCATTATCGATCGCCATGAATCCCTCTCTGCCCACCTCCCGTATTCCCGTTATCGATCGCCATGGATCCCTCTCTGCCTACCTCCCGTATTCCCGTTATCGATCGCCATGGATCCCTCTCTGCCCACCTCCCGCATTTCCATTATCGATCGCCATGAATCCCTCTCTGCCCACCTCCCGTATTCCCGTTATCGATCGCCATGAATCCCTCTCTGCCCACCTCCCGTATTCCCGTTATCGATCGCCATGGATCCCTCTCTGCCCACCTCCCGTATTTCCATTATCGATCGCCATGAATCCCTCTCTGCCCACCTCCCGTATTCCCGTTATCGATCGCCATGGATCCCTCTTTGCCTACCTCCCGTATTCCCATTATCGATCGCCATGGATCCCTCTCTGCTTACCTCCCGTATTCCTGTTATCGATCGCCATGGATCCCTCTCTGCCTACCTCCCGTATTCCTGTTATCGATCGCCATGGATCCCTCTCTGCCTACCTCCCGTATTCCCGTTATCGATCGCCATGGATCCCTCTCTGCCCACCTCCCGTATTCCCGTTATCGATCGCCATGGATCCCTCTCTGCCCACCTCCCGTATTCCCGTTATCGATCGCCATGGATCCCTCTCTGCCCACCTCCCGTATTCCCGTTATCGATCGCCATGGATCCCTCTCTGCCCACCTCCCGTATTCCTGTTATCGATCGCCATGGATCCCTCTCTGCCCACCTCCCGTATTCCTGTTATCGATAGCCATGGATCCCTCTCTGCCCACCTCCCGTATTCCCGTTATCGATCGCCATGGATCCCTCTCTGCCCACCTCCCGTATTCCCGTTATCGATCGCCATGGATCCCTCTCTGCCTACCTCCCGTATTCCCGTTATCGATCGCCATGGATCCCTCTCTGCCTACCTCCCGTATTCCCGTTATCGATCGCCATGGATCCCTCTCTGCCTACCTCCCGTATTCCCGTTATCGATCGCCATGGATCCCTCTCTGCCTACCTCCCGTATTCCTGTTATCGATCGCCATGGATCCCTCTCTGATTACCTCCCGTATTCCCGTTATCGATCGCCATGGATCCCTCTCTGCCCACCTCCCGTATTCCTGTTATCGATCGCCATGGATCCCTCTCTGCCTACCTCCCGTATTCCTGTTATCGATCGCCATGGATCCCTCTCTGATTACCTCCCGTATTCCCGTTATCGATCGCCATGGATCCCTCTCTGCTTACCTCCTGTATTCCTGTTATCGATCGCCATGGATCCCTCTCTGCTTACCTCCCGTATTCCTGTTAGCGATCGCCATGGATCCCTCTCTGCCAACCTCCCGTATTCCTGTTATCGATCGCCATGGATCCCTCTCTGCCCACCTCCCGTATTCCCGTTATCGATCGCCATGGATCCCTCTCTGCCCACCTCCCGTATTCCCGTTATCGATCGCCATGGATCCCTCTCTGCCCACCTCCCGTATTCCCGTTATCGATCGCCATGGATCCCTCTCTGCCTACCTCCCGTATTCCCATTATCGATCGCCATGGATCCCTCTCTGCCCACCTCCCGTATTCCCGTTATCGATCGCCATGGATCCCTCTCTGCCCACCTCCCGTATTCCTGTTATCGATCGCCATGGATCCCTCTCTGCCCACCTCCCGTATTCCCGTTATCGATCGCCATGGATCCCTCTCTGCCCACCTCCCGTATTCCCGTTATCGATCACCATGGATCCCTCTCTGCCTACCTCCCGTATTCCCGTTATCGATCGCCATGGATCCCTCTCTGCCCACCTCCCGTATTCCCGTTATCGATAGCCATGGATCCCTCTCTGCCTACCTCCCGTATTCCCGTTATCGATCGCCATGGATCCCTCTCTGCCTAGGAAAGTGATTTATTTGATTCCCTAACACAACACTGTGTACATAGCAAGCACAGCATTGCGCCCGTTTTTTTCCCACTTTGGAAGCCTATTAGAGCCTCTGGCACTTCCAAAAACACCCCCACCGCTGTAATTCAGATGCCCAGCGTCCGACAAGGGGCCGGACACCTGAATAGGGGGCAGCAGCAGTGACTATAGATAGATTCATGCAATGTATTGGTGATAGAGGAGTGACAGGAGAGAGGGGGCGGCGCCCTCTATGGACGCACCGCCACTGGCAGCCACACATACATGTTGGGGGGAGGGGGGCATTCAAGGGGTTAAGCACACTCCAGGCTGGAATGTTCCACCAACTTTCTCTTGGATTTCTCCAGCTGGAAAGCCTCCCAATCACCTTCACACCCCCCAGAGGTAACCTGTATTCTGGGCTCCACTGTCCCTCCTGGGGGCCTGGGGGCCCGGCACGGGTCAGCTGGTGGAAGGACGGAGATCACTGAACATCCAATCATCATCCTGAACTTGAGAGGTGACATTAGGGGTCTAAAGAGGACCTGTCATTATTATCACATGGGGGGAGGGGGGCTGCCAGCTTCTCTGTCATGGCAATAAAGTTCAGTGTAAAAAAACAGGTCAAAGGCATAGAAGACCTCCATGGGGTCTGGGGAACGCACGTTGGGGCTTCGCCTGGATGGAGCTGGGCTGAGGGCCAAGTGACTTGGCATTGTTTAGGAAATCTTCCTGCTGGATTCACCACCATTTTATTCCCCAGGGCTTTCAGAAATCGTCTTTTCGGGGTTTCAACGAATCTTCAGGCCAAAGGAAAAAAGTCGCTGTGGTAAACAAATAGTTAAAAACACTAAAAAATAAAATCTTCTAAAAAAGTTTAGACCACAGAAACGAAAAATCCACTTGGAAAAGGAACGGACGTAACGCGTCGGCGGGGGGCGTGACATTCCTGAGCGGACCCCCTGCGGCCGAGCGATTTTTCTTCGGAGAAGTTGAGGACCATTAGAAGCGAGCGGCCTTTTATTTGGCGCATACAGCGAGTTAAACGGAATGGCGGTGGAAGCTTTGACAGACAATCGGCCATTTAAGAATAATAATTCGCCAAGGTCAGCCCCCGGCACCCACGCGGAGAGGCCGCCGCACTGCCATTCTGACTCATCCACTTAATGCTTTTAGTACATACCATACATAAGAATGGGAATCGGAGCCGCCTGACCTCGCTTTATGCATTTCACTTGTTTCTGGAGCGCTGGCGCTTTTCTGCAGCATTTGAAGGAGCTTACACTCTAATGTCTCCGCCGCGTGACAGACAACCCCCCACTCACATAATGGTGGGGCTGGAAGCAGATCTGAGCGTGCAAAAAAGAGCGGGGGGGAGGCGGGGGCACAACAGGGAGCGGAGGGGGTAGGGCGGGGGGACAGAAGAGAGCGGAGGGGGAGGTGGGGGCACAACAGAGAGTGGAGGGGGAGGTGGGGGCACAACAGGGAGCGGAGGGGGGAGGCGGGGGGACAGAAGAGAGCGGAGGGGGAGGTGGGGGCACAACAGGGAGCGGAGAGGGGAGGCGGGGGCACAACAGGGAGCGGAGGGGGGAGGCGGGGGAACAGAAGAGAGCGGAGGGGGAGGTGGGGGCACAACAGGGAGCGGAGAGGGGAGGTGGGGGCACAACAGGGAGCGGAGGGGGGAGGCGGGGGGACAGAAGAGAGCGGAGGGGGAGGTGGGGGCACAACAGGGAGCGGAGAGGGGAGGCGGGGGCACAACAGGGAGCGGAGGGGGGAGGCGGGGGAACAGAAGAGAGCGGAGGGGGAGGTGGGGGCACAACAGGGAGCGGAGAGGGGAGGCGGGGGCACAACAGGGAGCGGAGGGGGGAGGCGGGGGAACAGAAGAGAGCGGAGGGGGAGGTGGGGGCACAACAGGGAGCGGAGAGGGGAGGCGGGGGGCACAACAGGGAGCGGAGGGGGGAGGCGGGGGCACAACAGGGAGCGGAGGGGGGAGGCGGGGGAACAGAAGAGAGCGGAGGGGGAGGTGGGGGCACAACAGAGAGTGGAGGGGGAGGTGGGGGCACAACAGGGAGCGGAGAGGGGAGGCGGGGGCACAACAGGGAGCGGAGGGGGGAGGCGGGGGAACAGAAGAGAGCAGAGGGGGGAAGCAGGGGCACAGAAGAGAGCGGAGGGGGGAGACGGGGGGCACAACAGAGAGCGGAGGGGGGAGGCGGGGGAACAGAAGAGAGCGGAGGGGGAGGTGGGGGCACAACAGAGAGTGGAGGAGGAGGTGGGGGCACAACAGAGAGCGGAGGGGGAGGCGGGGGCACAACAGGGAGTGGAGGGGGGAGGCGGGGGAACAGAAGAGAGCAGAGGGGGAGGTGGGGGCACAACAGAGAGCGAGGGGGGAGGCGGGGGCACAACAGGGAGCGGAGGGGGGAGGCGGGGGAACAGAAGACAGCGGAGGGGGGAAGCAGGGGCACAGAAGAGAGCGGAGGGGGAGACGGGGGCACAACAGAGAGCGGAGGGGGGAGGCGGGGGCACAACAGAGAGTGGAGGGGGAGGTGGGGGCACAACAGAGAGCGGAGGGGGGAGGCGGGGGCACAATAGGGAGCGGAGGGGGGAGGCGGGGGAACAGAAGAGAGCGGAGGGGGAGGTGGGGGCACAACAGAGAGCGGAGGGGGGAGGCGGGGGCACAACTGAGAGCGGAGGGGGAGGCAGGGGCACAGAAGAGAGCAGAGGGGGGAAGGGGGCACAGAAGAGAGCGGAGGGGGAGACGGGGGCACAACAGAGAGCGGAGGGGGGAGGCGGGGGAACAGAAGAGAGCGGAGGGGGAGGTGGGGGCACAACAGAGAGCGGAGGGGGGAGGCGGGGGCACAACAGGGAGCGGAGGGGGGAGGCGGGGGAACAGAAGAGAGCGGAGGGGGAGGTGGGGGCACAACAGAGAGCGGAGGGGGGAGGCGGGGGCACAACAGGGAGCGGAGGGGGGAGGCGGGGGAACAGAAGAGAGCGGAGGGGGAGGTGGGGGCACAACAGAGGAGCGGAGGGGGGAGGCGGGGGCACAAAGAGAGCGGAGGGGGAAAGAGAGCAGGGGGAGGTGGGGGCACAAGCGGAGAGAGCAGAGGCGGGGGCACAACAGAGAGCGGAGGGGGAGGCAGGGGCACAGAAGAGAGCGGAGGGGGAGACGGGGGCACAACAGAGAGCGGAGGGGGGAGGCGGGGGAACAGAAGAGAGTGGAGGGGGAGGTGGGGGCACAACAGAGAGCGGAGGGGGAGGTGGGGGCACAACAGAGAGCGGAGGGGGGAGGCGGGGGCACAACAGGGAGCGGAGGGGGGAGGCGGGGGAACAGAAGAGAGGGAGGGGGAGGTGGGGGCACAACAGAGAGCGGAGGGGGGAGGCGGGGGCACAACAGGGAGCGGAGGGGGGAGGCGGGGGAACAGAAGACAGCGGAGGGGGAGGTGGGGGCACAACAGAGAGTGGAGGGGGAGGCAGGGCACAACAGAGAGCATTTGTGTGATTCACACATGCGGGTCACACGTGATGGTCACACATGAGGGGCATATATGCACACTGACATGCGTTCCGCTCACACATTGCGGGGTGGAGGGACGCTGTGATTGGAGGTGAGGGTTGCTGCAGGTGAAGCTTCCAGAGATTCTATTAATCACAAGAGGACTCTGAGTTCTCCTGGCAGCGCCCCCCTCCCCCGCCCGTCATCTCGGGACGTCACGCCCTCCGCGCTGAGCCAGACGCTGGTGATCGTATTAATCATGTTGATGGACGGGGGATGGTCTCCAGGAAAGGTAATTACACATCTTCAGTTATATATTCTTGTCATGACTTCATTAATTGATCGCAGCGAAACGCGTGACACGGTGCCAGGAAAACTCTCCAGAACTTTGCTGCAGAGAAGAAGAAGAACTTCCATCCCGTGATGTCCCTGGACGTTCGTTAGGGTTAGCAGTAGGGTTAGTAGTAGGGTTAGGGTTAGCAGTAGGGTTAGTAGTATGGTTAGGGTTAGCAGTAGGGTTAGCAGTAGGGTTAGTAGTAGGGTTAGGGTTAGCGGTAGGGTTAGTAGTAGGGTTAGGGTTAGCAGTAGGGTTAGTAGTAGGGTTAGCAGTAGGGTTAGTAGTAGGGTTAAGGTTAGCAGTAGGGTTAGTAGTAGGGTTAGGGTTAGTAGTAGGGTTAGTAGTAGGGTTAGGGTTAGCAGTAGGGTTAGTAGTAGGGTTAGGGTTAGCAGTAGGGTTAGTAGTAGGGTTAGCAGTAGGGTTAGTAGTAGGGTTAGCAGTAGGGTTAGCAGTAGGGTTAGTAGTAGGGTTAGGGTTAGCAGTAGGGTTAGTAGTAGGGTTAGGGTTAGCAGTAGGGTTAGTAGTAGGGTTAAGGTTAGAAGTAGGGTTAGTAGTAGGGTTAGGGTTAGCAGTAGGGTTAGTAGTAGGGTTAGGGTTAGTAGTAGGGTTAGTAGTAGGGTTAGGGTTAGCAGTAGGGTTAGTAGTAGGGTTAGGGTTAGCAGTAGGGTTAGTAGTAGGGTTAGCAGTAGGGTTAGTAGTAGGGTTAGCAGTAGGGTTAGCAGTAGGGTTAGGGTTAGCAGTAGGGTTAGTAGTAGGGGTAGGGTTAGTAGTAGGGTTAGGGTTAGCAGTAGGGTTAGTAGTAGGGTTAGGGTTAGCAGTAGGGTTAGGGTTAGCAGTAGGGTTAGTAGTAGGGTTAGGGTTAGCAGTAGGGTTAGGGTTAGCAGTAGGGTTAGTAGTAGGGTTAGGGTTAGCAGTAGGGTTAGTAGTAGGGGTAGGGTTAGTAGTAGGGTTAGGGTTAGCAGTAGGGTTAGCAGTAGGGTTAGCAGTAGGGTTAGCAGTAGGATTAGGGTTAGCAGTAGGGTTAGGGTTAGCAGTAGGGTTAGTAGTAGGGGTAGGGTTAGTAGTAGGGTTAGGGTTAGTAGTAGGGTTAGGGTTAGCAGTAGGGTTAGGGTTAGCAGTAGGGTTAGTAGTAGGGTTAGGGTTAGCAGTAGGGTTAGTAGTAGGGGTAGGGTTAGTAGTAGGATTAGGGTTAGCAGTAGGGTTAGTAGTAGGGTTAGGGTTAGCAGTAGGGTTAGGGTTAGCAGTAGGGTTAGCAGTAGGGTTAGTAGTAGGGTTAGTAGTAGGGTTAGGGTTAGCAGTAGGGTTAGTAGTAGGGTTAGGGTTAGCAGTAGGGTTAGTAGTAGGGTTAGTAGTAGGGTTAGGGTTAGTAGTAGGGTTAGGGTTAGCAGTAGGGTTAGGGTTAGCAGTAGGGTTAGCAGTAGGGTTAGTAGTAGGGTTAGTAGTAGGGTTAGGGTTAGCAGTAGGGTTAGTAGTAGGGTTAGGGTTAGCAGTAGGGTTAGTAGTAGGGTTAGTAGTAGGGTTAGGGTTAGTAGTAGTTTGGTTAGTAGTAGGGTTAGTAGTAGGGTTAGGGTTAGCAGGAGGGTTAGCAGTAGTCATAGTAGTAGGGATAGTAGTAGGGATAGCAGTAGTGTTGTCACGAATATTCGTATTGCGAATATTCGTTACGAATATTGCATATTCGAGAATTCGCAAATAACTTGAATATCGCGGTGAATATTCGCTATTGCGAATATTCGTATTTTTTCAAATTTATTTTTAAAACAGATGACATCCTAGTGATCTCCATCGACGTCTAAAAGCATTGCTGGTATGATTAGAGACCCTGGGCCGAGTAGCTGAGGCGATCCTTTTATGTTGCCGAATATTCGCAATGCGTTCTCTGCCCTTCTGTGTTTTGTGTATAAAACAAATAAAAAATGAGCTTTAATTTAGTCATATAAGTTTGTGTAAGTAGAGTTAGTGTAGAGTTCGTGTTTAGTGCCTATTAGTTTAGTAATCCAGGAAATGATCTCCGTTTTCGCGTGTTGACGAGAATTTCGCAATCAATTTCGCATTCGCACTAGCGAAATTTCACAATTTTTTTTTTTTTTTTATAAAATATCACGAATATTCTTCTATATATTCGTGAAATATTGCGAAATCGAATATGGCGTATTCCGCTCATCACTAGATAGCAGTATTGATAGTAGTAGGGATAGTAGTAGGGATAGTAGTAGGGATAGTAGTAGGGATAGTAGTAGGGATAGTAGTAGAGTGCTGTCTGTGATGTGGAATCTCCGGCATCATCCAATGATTGGTTTACTGATCGTTGAGCCTCATTCTGAAGGTTGATACGATCTTCTGTGAGGGCCAAGTTGGATTCCTCGATCTGCGCACGTGGCCATCGCTGCTCACCTTCTCTCCAATCAGCAGCTCTCTTCTCCTTCCACAGAGTCACATGACTGCGTGAGCTCACTTCCTGCTTCTCTCCACTTCCTGCCACCCTCACTTCCTGCTTCTCTCCACTTCCTGCCACCTTCACTTCCTGTTTCCTCAGTCCTTTCCCTGGAGAGGAGGTGAGTGTAGCAGCCACAGATTGTGGAAGAGCTGCTGGTGGATAAATATTTGTGTGTTTTGCCCCCCAAGCTCTGATTGGTCGGCACAATTTCTACAAAGTTTCCCAAAGAACTGGAATTTCATTAATCCTTCCCCCGGAGTTCTCCTTTAATGAGAGGAATTTTGTGTCTTTTCCGTGATTTCCCGGCGGCTCCGTCATTTCTCCTCCACCATATTTATTTTTCGGTCCCAAATATCAGCCGGACCCCGAGGGATTGTCACGATCGATCGTCCCGAATTCTGGCAGAAATAATTATCGGCTGCTAATGGAAGTTTTCATTTTGTCAACAAAGAGCCATTAAAGTGTTTCCCCCGGAAGGCGGCGACGTCACGACGCTCCCTGTCTATGGAAAGATTTATCTCATTAATACGACACCTCTGTATATAAATCATGTGACCGGCGTAGAGCGCATCCGAGAATCAGTCACTGCAGATCCCTGTCCAATGAGGTGGCTGCATTTGTTTTCTTTATTTTCGCCTGGTGATCCTGCCAGTAAGACACTTCCTGTGCTGGGGTGACGGCACATGTAAGTGGGGTGCGGTGACAATAATTCACACAGTCGGGTTGTCGGGAAATGGTCATAGGAGAACTGGCAATAGTGCCAGTACTGGTAATAGACGCTCCCGGCACAAGTGTGAACGGCATACGCAGGCCGCATCGGTGCGAACGCACATGCACAAAAGCGCTAATATGACAGATGCGGCCATTTAATGGCCTATATAAGACTGCTGCTGAACCCATCACATTGCTTGTCCTCAGCTCGCCGTGTTCCTGCACCCTTTGCACCTATCCCTTGGACTTCCTGTTGTGACCGGCTTGTTCCTGACCTGTCTGATCTGCTCTCCTGGTTTGACCCCCTGTCTTGCTTTACTGATCTTTCTGCTCTCCGGTGTCTGATCCCGGATTGCATCACCGACTTGCTACTGCTTCCTGTTCCTGTTACTCCTCCTCCTCCTGTTGGATCTACAGTGTTTGACCCCCGGCCTGGCTTTCGCTACCGTCTCCTGCACACCCCACTGCCAAGTGCTGCTAAGGATTCCTAGAGACTTTGGCCCAGCCGTGTATCCTGCATTATCCGGTATATTTCAGGTGACCACCGGCTCTACCCTCCTGTACCCATCCAGCAACCTGGGGGCACTACACATGCTGCACCATCTTCAGGGGGTACTGTGCTTAGCCACAAGGGGAGCCCTCTCTGCATTTCGGCTTCTAACCAGGTACGTGACACAGGTGCAGGAAAGAACTTGTATTGAAATAGAACAGCAACAATCCCCAACAAGCCCACAAGGAGGGCAGGCTGCCCCCCCCCCCCGGTGCACGCCCAGATTCCGGTAATGTGAAGAGAGCGGGTGTAACGGTCAGGGGTTAACGCTGTTTACGATATTCCATTCCAACAACCCAAGACAGCTTATCGACACTTCACAATCCAGCAGACAGGACCCATTGGATTTCCCCCAGAAGAACGAGACACACAGCTCTGTTCTCTGGTTCCAAACGGATTGACCTTTAATGGTAAAACTCAGACTCTTCTTATACACCAAAAAGCATGCCGCAATAATCAAAGGGACAATGGCACACTCCACCCACAACATCACACAATGGTTCCTAACGAGTCCCCCTCAATCCACATCTTACCCAGACGTCCTGACTCCACGATAAGCTCTTCTCACCTGATACACAATACACATTCCTTTGTAGACGTAATTGACATGCTAATCCGCTACACCTGAGAAGTCAGACATCTGACCTTTACAGACTGCCAACCCCCAACACATCGATCATCAATAGAACTTCACACACAATTAGCATAGCATAATGAAATATCTTAGGAGTCAGACTCAATTAACACCTCACAGTATGTGTCCCCACATTGAAGGAGACACTCTATTGACCTGTTGGGCTCAGAATGAACAACTTGTAATATCTCAAGATCTCCTGCAATACATGAATTATCATTACTGTCCCATCTCATGTAATCCGAGATATCATTTCTCATGCCCCTATCGGACATAGGATGACCCTAGACCCAAGAGTCATTGGTGAAGCTGAAAACAGGAGTACCCCACATCCTTCACGAGCCTCTGGGTCCCACGGGCCATTCCGTTACAGCAGGTATCAGACGTTTAGAGAAGCAGGGTGCGGCCCGGCCATCTCGTGCCCAAGTGGGAAGATATCCAAGAAGTTGTGACTCTTTCCCTCCTCATCGGGAACCTTCCCCTTACTGCCAGTGATGTCCCTAACAAGTGGAGAACCTGTCCCCGCTCTACCAGCTTGCAAAATGTTCACCACACCCTTAAATAGGCTCTACCTGACCCAAGAGAGAGAAGGGTTCCCCAAATGGGCTTTTTGGGCAGCAATGTAAAAAAATATATAGGAGTATTGTATAGGTTCTAGAAGACAGTATTTATTGCCAAAATTCCCGAATACCCACATGAGTTAAAAAAGTTGGAACATTTGTATGAATAAAAAGTCAACATTCCTGAATACAGTGTACATAGATAATACAAATACAGTTTTGTATCATTGAGCCCCGACGCGTTTCGACCAATTCGGTCTCTTCAGGGGGAAAAATGTCAACGTAAGTACATGACAGCATATAAAACAATAGAATGCCATAATGCCTGATTAAATAATTCTTTCTACTAACCATGGGCTTTATGGGTGTTCCTCTGCAGATGGCTGCCCCTCCGTTGCTCCTGGGGGGTGCTCCTTGTGTGGCTACTTGCAGGTTCCCTGGGGTGGGTGGGCGGGGGCAGTCCAGGCCCCTCCAGGCCCTCACAGCAGCTTTCTATGTTATCCATTTCCTGATTCAGTGGTAACTTTATCATTATGCCATTCTATTGTTTTATATGCTGTCATGTACTTACTTTGAACTTATACCATTATATTATTATTTTCTAGAAATTTTGCCCCCTGAAGAGACCGAATTGGTCGAAACGCGTTGGGGCTCAACGATACAAAACTGTATATGTATTATCTATGTACACTGTATTCAGGAATGTTGACTTTTTATTCATACAAATGTTCCAACTTTTTTAACTCATGTGGGTATTCGGGAATTTTGGCAATAAATACTGTCTTACAATATGTGTCCTTTCTCTACCTGATCCAAGATGGCTGCCAGAGTCACATGGGGAGGCAGCATCCAATAGGATAGCTTCCCCAGGGACCTTGGAAACCAGAGACTTCCTCTCCAACTTCTGTGCTACTGCAGAAGAGCGCCACCTGCAGTGGAAAAAGTAGACTGCAGCTGCAGCTCATTCATGGTGCTTTATCTATGGAGGAGAACCATCATCATCCGAGGAAAGAACTACAGTAGCACCTCCCCTTTTTGCCTCTCCATAATATAGGGGGGAGGGGCTTTGTAGATCTCACAGACTGGTAAGCTGGAAAATATGACATTTTAATTTTGGGTGTAGATAAACTTTAATGTGAAAGGTTCTCTACAGGAGACTGAGAAGGAGTGACGGAGTGCGGTGAACCGTGAGAGTGGGAGAGACTCGCTCTAAGCTGGAGAGGTCCATGTGTGATATGGTGCCGGGTGATCTCCAGCACCGGTGGGCCGGATCCAGGCACCGGTGAGGGTGAAGCATTGCAGGGTGGGCGGCTCCCCTGAAGAGTGACGCCTTCTATTTATTTTGGTTGTCCCACAAAGAACTGTCTCCTTGGAGACGGCAGAGACTGTCTGCAGATGTCTCACATTTCTAACGTTTGCTGCATTGTAGCCGATTCTGGTTTACCCTGATAAAGAGGTCAAGATGGCGCTCAGCCGTCCAGCCGCGCGCCTCGTCCCTCACACCTCGCGTCTCGCCCCTCGCTGTGACTTCATTACTTCTCTTCACACACAGATGGTCTCCAATCCAGAAACCTCATCAAGGAACTCTGCCGGAGGTTGGGAACTCTGCCGGCGGTTGGGAACTCTGCCGGAGGTTGGGAACTCTGCCGGAGGTTGGGAACTCTGCCGGAGGTTGGGAACTCTGCCGGAGGTTGGGAACTCTGCCGGCGGTTGGGAACTCTGCCGGCGGTTTGGAACTCTGCCGGCGGTTTGGAACTCTGCCGGAGGTTGGGAACTCTGCCGGCGGTTGGGAACTCTGCCGGAGGTTGGGAACTCTGCCGGCGGTTGGGAACTCTGCCGGAGGTTGGGAACTCTGCCGGCGGTTGGGAACTCTGCCGGAGGTTGGGAACTCTGCCGGCGGTTGGGAACTCTGCCGGAGGTTGGGAACTCTGCCGGAGGTTGGGAACTCTGCCGGCGGTTTGGAACTCTGCCGGCGGTTTGGAACTCTGCCGGAGGTTGGGAACTCTGCCGGCGGTTGGGAACTCTGCCGGAGGTTGGGAACTCTGCCGGCGGTTGGGAACTCTGCCGTCAGTTGGCTCTTCGTCTCCAGCAGTCTCTTCTATTCATGGAGATCTGCAGACGACTCTCCATTGTCTCCATATTCTGCAATCAGGGTTTGGGTGTGTTTGGTGGGTGGAGCCTTCTTCATCATGACTGACATGTGCCTGTGTTAGGTCACTGAGGTCGTCCCCGCCCCCTAGGTATCAATGAGCGCGGTGACGGGAAGGGATGACTTTTTCCATGGCTGATATTTTAGTGCGAGTTTCTTGTCGCCTTTTCCCCTCTGTGCTCCGTAATAGGATGAGTTTTGTCCTAATTCCAAGAAGGAGTCTATCACTTCTGTCCACTGCCCCCCCCGGGTCATCCACCTGCCCATTACAGGCTGACGGGGGGGATATTAGAGCCGCTAAGATACAAATTCACTCGATGAGGCACCGATCAATGAGCCGGCTTTTGGAGTCAGTGTGCGGATCGTCACCGCAGTGAATTAACGCTGTTTAGGACGCGTTGCTCTCAAGGCGGAAATCAATAGCTTTTCAGAGAGGATGCCGAGCATGAGGCGGAAAGAAATGGAACTGGGCCCATTAGATTTCTCTTCCCCGGGGTAGTAAGAAATTACCCCCACCCCCACCCCATCTCGGCCCATTAACCTGACTAGAGAACAGAATTTTATTTCCTATTTCGGAGATCAGAAGATAGTGGGAGAGAATAATAGATAGGAGATCAGGAGATTGGAAGGAGGACTGAATAGATGGGAGATCGGGAGACTTTTCAGGGACAGCTTTGTGTCTATATTTATGGGAGGGAGGAGTGGAGGTCAGTGGAGGGATTGGTAGAGTTGGGTGGAGGACACTGAATGGAGACCAGTGGAGGGATTGGTAGAGAGGGGTGGAGGACACTGAATGGAGGTCAGTGGAGGGATTGGTAGAGTTGGGTGGAGGACACTGAATGGAGACCAGTGGAGGGATTGGTAGAGAGGGGTGGAGGACACTGAATGGAGGTCAGTGGAGGGGTCGGTAGAGAGGGGTGGAGGACACTGAATGGAGGTCAGTGGAGGGATTGGCAGAGAGGGGTGGAGGAAACTGAATGGAGGTCAGTGGAGGGATTGGTAGAGAGGAGTGGAGGACACTGAATGGAGACCAGTGGAGGGATTGGTAGAGAGGGGTGGAGGACACTGAATGGAGGTCAGTGGAGGGATTGGTAGAGAGGGGTGGAGGACACTGAATGGAGACCAGTGGAGGGATTGGTAGAGAGGGGTGGAGGACACTGAATGGAGGTCAGTGGAGGGATTGGTAGAGAGGGGTGGAGGACACTGAATGGAGGTCAGTGGAGGGATTGGTAGAGAGAGGTGGAGGACACTGAATGGAGGTCAGTGGAGGGATTGGTAGAGAGGAGTGGAGGACACTGAATGGAGACCAGTGGAGGGATTGGTAGAGAGGGGTGGAGGACACTGAATGGAGGTCAGTGGAGGGATTGGTAGAGAGGGGTGGAGGACACTGAATGGAGGTCAGTGGAGGGATTGGTAGAGAGGGGTGGAGGACACTGAATGGAGGTTAGTGGAGGAATTGGTAGAGAGGGGTGTAGGACACTGAATGGAGGTCAGTGGGCCAGTGGAGGGATTGGTAGAGAGGGGTGGAGGACACTGAATGGAGACCAGTGGAGGGATTGGTAGAGAGGAGTGGAGGACACTGAATGGAGGTCAGTGGAGGGATTGGTAGAGAGGGGTGGAGGACACTGAATGGAGACCAGTAGAGGGATTGGTAGAGAGGAGTGGAGGACACTGAATGGAGGTCAGTGGAGGGATTGGTAGAGTGGGGTGGAGGACACTGAATGGAGGTCAGTGGAGGGATTGGTAGAGAGGGGTGGAGGACACTGAATGGAGACCAGTGGAGGGATTGGTAGAGAGGGGTGGAGGACACTGAATGGAGGTCAGTGGAGGGATTGGTAGAGAGGGGTGGAGGACACTGAATGGAGGTCAGTGGAGGGATTGGTAGAGAGAGGTGGAGGACACTGAATGGAGGTCAGTGGAGGGATTGGTAGAGAGGAGTGGAGGACACTGAATGGAGACCAGTGGAGGGATTGGTAGAGAGGGGTGGAGGACACTGAATGGAGGTCAGTGGAGGGATTGGTAGAGAGGGGTGGAGGACACTGAATGGAGGTCAGTGGAGGGATTGGTAGAGAGGGGTGGAGGACACTGAATGGAGGTTAGTGGAGGGATTGGTAGAGAGGGGTGTAGGACACTGAATGGAGGTCAGTGGGCCAGTGGAGGGATTGGTAGAGAGGGGTGGAGGACACTGAATGGAGACCAGTGGAGGGATTGGTAGAGAGGAGTGGAGGACACTGAATGGAGGTCAGTGGAGGGATTGGTAGAGAGGGGTGGAGGACACTGAATGGAGACCAGTAGAGGGATTGGTAGAGAGGAGTGGAGGACACTGAATGGAGGTCAGTGGAGGGATTGGTAGAGAGGGGTGGAGGACACTGAATGGAGGTCAGTGGAGGGATTGGTAGAGAGGGGTGGAGGACACTGAATGGAGGTCAGTGGAGGGATTGGTAGAGAGGGGTGGAGGACACTGAATGGAGGTCAGTGGAGGGATTGGTAGAGAGGGGTGGAGGACACTGAATGGAGGTCAGTGGAGGGATTGGTAGAGAGGGGTGGAGGACACTGAATGGAGGTCAGTGGGCCAGTGGAGGGATTGGTAGAGGAGGGGTGGAGGACACTGAATGGAGGTCAGTGGAGGGATTGGTAGAGAGGGGTGGAGGACACTGAATGGAGGTCAGTGGAGGGATTGGTAGAGAGGAGTGGAGGACACTGAATGGAGACCAGTGGAGGGATTGGTAGAGAGGGGTGGAGGACACTGAATGGAGACCAGTGGAGGGATTGGTAGAGAGGGGTGGAGGACACTGAATGGAGGTCAGTGGAGGGATTGGTAGAGAGGGGTGGAGGACACTGAATGGAGACCAGTAGAGGGATTGGTAGAGAGGAGTGGAGGACACTGAATGGAGGTCAGTGGAGGGATTGGTAGAGAGGGGTGGAGGACACTGAATGGAGGTCAGTGGAGGGATTGGTAGAGAGGGGTGGAGGACACTGAATGGAGGTCAGTGGAGGGATTGGTAGAGAGGGGTGGAGGACACTGAATGGAGGTCAGTGGTGGGATTGGTAGAGAGGGGTGGAGGACACTGAATGGAGGTCAGTGGAGGGATTGGTAGAGAGGGGTGGAGGACACTGAATGGAGGTCAGTGGAGGGATTGATAGAGAGGGGTGGAGGACACTGAATGGAGGTCAGTGGGCCAGTGGAGGGATTGGTAGAGAGGGGTGGAGGACACTGAATGGAGACCAGTGGAGGGATTGGTAGAGAGGGGTGGAGGACACTGAATGGAGGTCAGTGGAGGGATTGGTAGAGAGGGGTGGAGGACACTGAATGGAGGTCAGTGGAGGGATTGGTAGAGAGGGGTGGAGGACACTGAATGGAGGTCAGTGGAGGGATTGGTAGAGAGGGGTGGAGGACACTGAATGGAGGTCAGTGGGGGGATTGGTAGAGAGGGGTGGAGGACACTGAATGGAGGTCAGTGGAGGGATTGGTAGAGAGGGGTGGAGGACACTGAATGGAGGTCAGTGGTGGGATTGGTACAGAGGGGTGGAGGACACTGAATGGAGGTCAGTGGGGGGATTGGTAGAGAGGGGTGGAGGACACTGAATGGAGGTCAGTGGAGGGATTGATAGAGAGGGGTGGAGGACACTGAATGGAGGTTAGTGGAGGGATTGGTAGAGAGGGGTGGAGGACACTGAATGGAGGTCAGTGGGCCAGTGGAGGGATTGGTAGAGAGGGGTGGAGGACACTGAATGGAGACCAGTGGAGGGATTGGTAGAGAGGGGTGGAGGACACTAAATGGAGACCAGTGGAGGGATTGGTAGAGAGGGGTGGAGGACACTGAATGGAGGTCAGTGGAGGGATTGGTAGAGAGGGGTGGAGGACACTGAATGGAGACCAGTAGAGGGATTGGTAGAGAGGAGTGGAGGACACTGAATGGAGGTCAGTGAAGGGATTGGTAGAGAGGGGTGGAGGACACTGAATGGAGGTCAGTGGAGGGATTGGTAGAGAGGGGTGGAGGACACTGAATGGAGGTCAGTGGAGGGATTGGTAGAGAGGGGTGGAGGACACTGAATGGAGGTCAGTGGTGGGATTGGTAGAGAGGGGTGGAGGACACTGAATGTAGGTCAGTGGAGGGATTGGTAGAGAGGGGTGGAGGACACTGAATGGAGGTCAGTGGAGGGATTGATAGAGAGGGGTGGAGGACACTGAATGGAGGTCAGTGGGGGGATTGGTAGAGAGGGGTGGAGGACACTGAATGGAGGTCAGTGGGCCAGTGGAGGGATTGGTAGAGAGGGGTGGAGGACACTGAATGGAGACCAGTGGAGGGATTGGTAGAGAGGGGTGGAGGACACTGAATGGAGGTCAGTGGAGGGATTGGTAGAGAGGGGTGGAGGACACTGAATGGAGGTCAGTGGAGGGATTGGTAGAGAGGGGTGGAGGACACTGAATGGAGACCAGTGGAGGGATTGGTAGAGAGGGGTGGAGGACACTGAATGGAGGTCAGTGGAGGGATTGGTAGAGAGGGGTGGAGGACACTGAATGGAGGTCAGTGGGGGGATTGGTAGAGAGGGGTGGAGGACACTGAATGGAGGTCAGTGGAGGGATTGGTAGAGAGGGGTGGAGGACACTGAATGGAGGTCAGTGGAGGGATTGGTAGAGAGGGGTGGAGGACACTGAATGGAGGTCAGTGGGGGGAGAGAGGGGTGGAGGACACTGGTAGGGATTGGTAGAGAGGGGTGGAGGACAGAGGGGTGGAGGATTGGTAGAGAGGGGTGGAGGACACTGAATGGAGGTCAGTGGGGGGATTGGTAGAGAGGGGTGGAGGACACTGAATGGAGGTCAGTGGAGGGATTGATAGAGAGGGGTGGAGGACACTGAATGGAGGTTAGTGGAGGGATTGGTAGAGAGGGGTGGAGGACACTGAATGGAGGTCAGTGGGCCAGTGGAGGGATTGGTAGAGAGGGGTGGAGGACACTGAATGGAGGTCATGGAGGGATTGGTAGAGAGGGGTGGAGGACACTGAATGGAGGTCAGTGGAGGGGATCGGTAGAGAGGGGTGGAGGACACTGAATGGAGGTCAGTGGAGGGATTGGTAGAGAGGGGTGGAGGACACTGAATGGAGGCCAGTGGAGGGATTGGTAGAGAGAGGTGGAGGACACTGAATGGAGGTCAGTGGAGGGATTGGTAGAGAGGGGTGGAGGACACTGAATGGAGGTCAGTGGAGGGATTGGTAGAGAGGGGTGGAGGACACTGAATGGAGGTCAGTGGAGGGATTGGTAGAGAGGGGTGGAGGACACTGAATGGAGGTCAGTGGGGGGATTGGTAGAGAGGGGTGGAGGACACTGAATGGAGGTCATGGAGGGATTGGTAGAGAGGGGTGGAGGACACTGAATGGAGGTCAGTGGAGGGATTGGTAGAGAGGGGTGGAGGACACTGAATGGAGGTCAGTGGAGGGATTGGTAGAGAGGGGTGGAGGACACTGAATGGAGGTCAGTGGAGGGATCGGTAGAGAGGGGTGGAGTACACTGAATGGAGGTCATGGAGGGATTGGTAGAGAGGGGTGAAGGACACTGAATGGAGGTCAGTGGAGGGATTGGTAGAGAGGGGTGAAGGACACTGAATGGAGGTCGGTGGGGGGATTGGTAGAGAGGGGTGGAGGACACTGAATGGAGGTCAGTGGAGGGATTGGTAGGGAGGGGTGGAGGACACTGAATGGAGGTCAGTGGAGGGATTGGTAGAGAGGGGTGGAGGACACTGAATGGAGGTCAGTGGAGGGATTGGTAGAGAGGGGTGGAGGACACTGAATGGAGGTCAGTGGAGGGATTGGTAGAGAGGGGTGAAGGACACTGAATGGAGGTCAGTGGAGGGATTGGTAGAGAGGGGTGGAGGACAGTGAATGGAGGTCAGTGGAGGGATTGGTAGAGAGGGGTGGAGGACAGTGAATGGAGGTCAGTGGTGGGATTGGTAGAGAGGGGTGGAGGACACTGAATGGAGGCCGGTGGAGGAGATTGGTAGAGAGGGGTGGAGGACACTGAATGGAGGCCGGTGGAGGAGATTGGTAGAGAGGGGTGGAGGACACTGAATGGAGGCCGGTGGAGAAGATTGGTAGAGAGGGGTAGAGGACACTGAATGGAGGCCGGTGGAGGAGATTGGTAGAGAGGGGTAGAGGACACTGAATAGAGGCCGGTGGAGGAGATTGGTAGAGAGGGGTGGAGGACACTGAATGGAGACAAGTGGAGAGATGGGCTCCAAGAACTTAAATATTGGAGCCACATTGGCTTTTCTCCAATCAGCTGGTACCATTCCAGTCAGTAGACTGTCAGTAAAAATGAGGAACAATGATCTGGCAATTACTTGACTGAGTTCCCTAAGTCCCCTCGGGTGCAGCCATCCGGTCCCAATGATTTATTAATGTTACGTTTCCAGAGTCTATTTCTAATTCTGTCCTCTGTCCTCCATGGAGGTTCTTCCTGTGACGTGTCAGGAGGATAAACTCTGCAGTTTTGGTTACTGAAGCCCCTCCCCCTGATTCCCTCGTGAAGACTGAGGAGAAGAATAAATTCAATACCTTCCCCATCCCCCATCCTTTGTAACTAGACGTCCTTCCTCATTCTTTATGGGGCCAATATGTCCGTCCTCCTTTTCTTACTGTTTATGAACTTGGATTGTTTTTTCTCTCCTCCTCTATGTGTCTTCCATGTTCTCTCTCTCCCCCCTGATTGCCCCCCTTACATTTCTTGTTGCATTCTTTGTAAAGTTGGAATGCTGATGATGACCCCTCAGCCTCGTATTCTTTGAAGGTCGTCTCCTTTGCTTTTATATGAATTTTTACATCGGAGTTCAGCCATCCGGGACTTCTATTCGCTCCTTTATGTCCCAACGGGATGTGTTGGCCGATGCCTTTACACACGCGCACACTCAAATATTTTGTTTCAGAATTTTGTTTTCGTCCGAAAAATGTATTTATTTTGTCGCTCCTGAAATTCGTTTTTATTTGTTTAGATTCGTCTGAAAATCCGAATGAATGAAGGTCGAATCCGTCACTGAAGGTTCATGGTGTTTGTCGCCAAGCAGCTAAACTGTACGACGCCGCGATCGCACATTTCCGATCGAATGCTCCGCCCACAAGCTATAGAGGAATTCTAATGTTGTCAGACACGAGTGATAGTTATTGTTCATAGTAAATATGTGTATTGTGCCATCACAGAGTATACTGCAATGTTAGCTTGACTGCCATCTAGTGGTCAGAGTTGGTTATTACTTTTCCAGAGATAACAGGAAGTTGTATTTTCCTCAGAGAAGCCGTGACCTTTAACCCGGAACTGTATTTCCTCCATTTCCTGCTCCTGGATCCGGATGACTCCTGCAGAGACGCTCTCAGTACATTCCTGGACTAGCGATGGAATTGTCTGTAAGTCCTTTACTGAGGGACTGAGGCGGCTGTGTAATGTCCAATGTACTGACACAAATGTTATGTGTTATGTTGTAGTTTTATCGGATCTTTCGGATTTCAGGTTCTGTGCGTTTGTTTTTGTTTGATAAAACGATAACGAAAATACCCGAAATTCGGATGGAAAACGAATGCCCATGTCTGATGCCCTCATATAATATTCTCTTACAGTGAAGCCGCCTCTCCCCCTCCGTGTTCCTCAGATTTGATCCCAGTCTCTATCTTCTAGGAAGGGTCGTAGTTCAGGGAAATCACCTCTCCCCCTCCGTGTTCCTCAGATTTGATCCCAGTCTCTATCTTCTAGGAAGGGTCGTAGTTCAGGGAAATCACCTCTCCCCCTCCGTGTTCCTCAGATTTGATCCCAGTCTCTATCTTCTAGGAAGGGTCGTAGTTCAGGGAAGTCGCCTCTCCCCCTCCGTGTTCCTCAGATTTGATCCCAGTCTCTATCTTCTAGGAAGGGTCGTAGTTCAGGGAAGTCGCCTCTCCCCTCCGTGTTCCTCAGATTTGATCCCAGTCTCTATCTTCTAGGAAGGGTCGTAGTTCAGGGAAGTCGCCTCTCCCCCTCCGTGTTCCTCAGATTTGATCCCAGTCTCTATCTTCTAGGAAGGGTCGTAGTTCAGGGAAGTCGCCTCTCCCCCTCCGTGTTCCTCAGATTTGATCCCAGTCTCTATCTTCTAGGAAGGGTCGTAGTTCAGGGAAGTCGCCTCTCCCCTCCGTGTTCCTCAGATTTGATCCCAGTCTCTATCTTCTAGGAAGGGTCGTAGTTCAGGGAAATCACCTCTCCCCCTCCGTGTTCCTCAGATTTGATCCCAGTCTCTATCTTCTAGGAAGGGTCGTAGTTCAGGGAAGTCGCCTCTCCCCCTCCGTGTTCCTCAGATTTGATCCCAGTCTCTATCTTCTAGGAAGGGTCGTAGTTCAGGGAAGTCGCCTCTCCCCCTCCGTGTTCCTCAGATTTGATCCCAGTCTCTATCTTCTAGGAAGGGTCGTAGTTCAGGGAAGTCGCCTCTCCCCCTCCGTGTTCCTCAGATTTGATCCCAGTCTCTATCTTCTAGGAAGGGTCGTAGTTCAGGGAAGTCGCCTCTCCCCCTCCGTGTTCCTCAGATTTGATCCCAGTCTCTATCTTCTAGGAAGGGTCGTAGTTCAGGGAAGTCGCCTCTCCCCCTCCGTGTTCCTCAGATTTGATCCCAGTCTCTATCTTCTAGGAAGGGTCGTAGTTCAGGGAAGTCGCCTCTCCCCCTCCGTGTTCCTCAGATTTGATCCCAGTCTCTATCTTCTAGGAAGGGTCGTAGTTCAGGGAAGTCGCCTCTCCCCCTCCGTGTTCCTCAGATTTGATCCCAGTCTCTATCTTCTAGGAAGGGTCGTAGTTCAGGGAAGTCGCCTCTCCCCTCCGTGTTCCTCAGATTTGATCCCAGTCTCTATCTTCTAGGAAGGGTCGTAGTTCAGGGAAATCACCTCTCCCCCTCCGTGTTCCTCAGATTTGATCCCAGTCTCTATCTTCTAGGAAGGGTCGTAGTTCAGGGAAGTCGCCTCTCCCCCTCCGTGTTCCTCAGATTTGATCCCAGTCTCTATCTTCTAGGAAGGGTCGTAGTTCAGGGAAGTCGCCTCTCCCCCTCCGTGTTCCTCAGATTTGATCCCAGTCTCTATCTTCTAGGAAGGGTCGTAGTTCAGGGAAATCACCTCTCCCCCTCCGTGTTCCTCAGATTTGATCCCAGTCTCTATCTTCTAGGAAGGGTCGTAGTTCAGGGAAGTCGCCTCTCCCCCTCCGTGTTCCTCAGATTTGATCCCAGTCTCTATCTTCTAGGAAGGGTCGTAGTTCAGGGAAGTCGCCTCTCCCCCTCCGTGTTCCTCAGATTTGATCCCAGTCTCTATCTTCTAGGAAGGGTCGTAGTTCAGGGAAGTCGCCTCTCCCCCTCCGTGTTCCTCAGATTTGATCCCAGTCTCTATCTTCTAGGAAGGGTCGTAGTTCAGGGAAGTCGCCTCTCCCCCTCCGTGTTCCTCAGATTTGATCCCAGTCTCTATCTTCTAGGAAGGGTCGTAGTTCAGGGAAGTCGCCTCTCCCCCTCCGTGTTCCTCAGATTTGATCCCAGTCTCTATCTTCTAGGAAGGGTCGTAGTTCAGGGAAGTCGCCTCTCCCCCTCCGTGTTCCTCAGATTTGATCCCAGTCTCTATCTTCTAGGAAGGGTCGTAGTTCAGGGAAGTCGCCTCTCCCCCTCCGTGTTCCTCAGATTTGATCCCAGTCTCTATCTTCTAGGAAGGGTCGTAGTTCAGGGAAGTCGCCTCTCCCCCTCCGTGTTCCTCAGATTTGATCCCAGTCTCTATCTTCTAGGAAGGGTCGTAGTTCAGGGAAGTCGCCTCTCCCCCTCCGTGTTCCTCAGATTTGATCCCAGTCTCTATCTTCTAGGAAGGGTCGTAGTTCAGGGAAGTCGCCTCTCCCCCTCCGTGTTCCTCAGATTTGATCCCAGTCTCTATCTTCTAGGAAGGGTCGTAGTTCAGGGAAGTCGCCTCTCCCCCTCCGTGTTCCTCAGATTTGATCCCAGTCTCTATCTTCTAGGAAGGGTCGTAGTTCAGGGAAGTCGCCTCTCCCCCTCCGTGTTCCTCAGATTTGATCCCAGTCTCTATCTTCTAGGAAGGGTCGTAGTTCAGGGAAGTCGCCTCTCCCCCTCCGTGTTCCTCAGATTTGATCCCAGTCTCTATCTTCTAGGAAGGGTCGTAGTTCAGGGAAGTCGCCTCTCCCCTTCCGTGTTCCTCAGATTTGATCCCAGTCTCTATCTTCTAGGAAGGGTCGTAGTTCAGGGAAGTCGCCTCTCCCCTTCCGTGTTCCTCAGATTTGATCCCAGTCTCTATCTTCTAGGAAGGGTCGTAGTTCAGGGAAGTCGCCTCTCCCCCTCCGTGTTCCTCAGATTTGATCCCAGTCTCTATCTTCTAGGAAGGGTCGTAGTTCAGGGAAGTCGCCTCTCCCCCTCCGTGTTCCTCAGATTTGATCCCAGTCTCTATCTTCTAGGAAGGGTCGTAGTTCAGGGAAGTCGCCTCTCCCCCTCCGTGTTCCTCAGATTTGATCCCAGTCTCTATCTTCTAGGAAGGGTCGTAGTTCAGGGAAGTCGCCTCTCCCCCTCCGTGTTCCTCAGATTTGATCCCAGTCTCTATCTTCTAGGAAGGGTCGTAGTTCAGGGAAGTCGCCTCTCCCCCTCCGTGTTCCTCAGATTTGATCCCAGTCTCTATCTTCTAGGAAGGGTCGTAGTTCAGGGAAGTCGCCTCTCCCCCTCCGTGTTCCTCAGATTTGATCCCAGTCTCTATCTTCTAGGAAGGGTCGTAGTTCAGGGAAGTCGCTCTCTCAGTGTCTTTGTGTTCCCTTTATGTTTCCTATTTCTGTGATGGATCGGATGGACCAGAGGGATTGGATGGACTGGATGGATCGGATGGACTGGATGGACCGCAGGGATTGGATGGATCAGATGGACTGGATGGATCAGATGGACCGGATGGACCGCAGGGATTGGATGGATCGGATGGACTGGATGAATTGGGTGGACCGGATGGACCGCAGGGATTGGATGGATCGGATGGACTGGATGAATCGGGTGGACCGGATGGACCGCAGGGATTGGATGGATCGGATGGACTGGATGAATCGGGTGGACCGGATGGACCGCAGGGATTGGATGGATCGGATGGACTGGATGAATCGGGTGGACCGGATGGACCGCAGGGATTGGATGGATCAGATGGACTGGATAAATCGGGTGGACCGGATGGACCGCAGGGATTGGATGGATCGGATGGACTGGATGAATCGGGTGGACCGGATGGACCGCAGGGATTGGATGGATCGGATGGACTGGATGAATCGGGTGGACCGGATGGACCGCAGGGATTGGATGGATCAGATGGACTGGATGAATCGGGTGGACCGGATGGACCGCAGGGATTGGATGGATCGGATGGACTGGATGAATCGGGTGGACCGGATGGACCGCAGGGATTGGATGGATCAGATGGACCGGATGGACCGCAGGGATTGGATGGATCAGATGGACTGGATGAATCGGGTGGACCGGATGGACCGCAGGGATTGGATGGATCAGATGGACCGGATGGACCGCAGGGATTGGATGGATCGGATGGACTGGATGAATCGGGTGGACCGGATGGACCGCAGGGATTGGATGGATCGGATGGACTGGATGAATTGGTGTCTTTATTCAGCCTCACAAACAATGTAACAATCTCTTGTCTCTCTCTGTAACGCACATTTTTGGAGGCGGTGCAGACTGAAGAGACGTTTGATTGGTAATATTCCCCAATGTATGATGTCATCGTTCTTCCACACAATATAATCACCTCAGGAAGTCGGTGTAACGCTCCAATGAATGCGCTCGTTCCGGATGATCAGCGGCGCTCGCAGATCCCTCACCGGCTTTCCCGGTTTCCGGACAAATTTACATCTTCTGATTCACCTGAAGAAGCCGGTTGTACGTGACGCGATCCGCTGACGGTGAACGAAAGAATTCTGTAATTATGAATTAACGGCTCTTTAGCAAATGTTATTAGAATTCTTTAGTATTCCCCATGAATTATAAATGAATCAAATCATTTCTGTATTCCCGCGAGTCGATTAAGAACCATTCAAACTCCGCCGGCTCCATTATACTGTCTAATCTCCGGATTAAGGTAATCGCTGACATGCGAGGCGTTCGTATTGTGCGTTCTCAGTGCCTCGCCATGGAAGAGAAGGAACAAGACGAGCTGAGAGAACCGACAAGAGGATAATTCCGGGCCTGACTGCCCCGCAGAGGGCGCTGACTTCCCCGCCAACAATGGCTGTGGAGGGTGCTGACTTCCCCGCAGAGGGCGCCGCGCCTGACTGCCTCGCAGAGGGCGCCACGCCTGACTTCCCCGCAGAGGGCGCTGACTTCCCCGCCAACAATGGCTGCAGAGGGCGCCGCGCCTGCGTCAGGTGTATGGAGGAAATACATGGAACCACTGCTGGCTCCAGTTCCCCCTTCCTTCCTTCCCTTCCATTCTTCCTTCCTTCCTTGCTTCCCTCCTTCCTTACTTCCTTCCCTTTCTTCCCTTCCATCTTTCCCTCCTTCTTTCCTTCCTTCCCTTCCATTCCTTCCCTCCCTTCCATTCCTTCGCTCCCTCCTTTCTTCCTTCCTTCCCTTCTTTCCTTCCTTCCTCTTTCTTTCCTTTCTTCCTTCCTGTAACAGAATGTTCCGTGACACCCAAGGACTTTTGAAGGATGGGGGTACGCCTGTGCCAGCGTCACTGATGACTCTTGGGTCTAGGGTCACCTTATGTCCGATAGGGGCGGGGCATAGGATGACTGAGAACTGATATCTCGGATTACATGAGATGGGACAGTAACGATAATTCATGTATTGCAGGAGATCTGGAGATATTACAAGTTTGTTGGCTTATTCTGACCCTACCGATGAATAGTGACTCCTTCCTCTGTGTAACAGGATGTTGAGGTGTTAATTGAGTCTGCTCCTGAAAGACATTCCATTATGTGATGATAATGAGACTGTATGGTGTGAAGAGCCTATTGATGATCAGGTTTGAATACCTTATTGTCGGAGACAGAACGTCTGACATAGGAATGTGTTTTCTGCAGGTGAATCACTTATTGGCAGAGTCGGAACGTCTGGGGGATAATTACCTCCTCTGAATGTCATTATCTAAGAGAATGTGATTGAAGCCCGCCTGTGTGATGAGGGGGGTGGAGAGTTTCTTTGTCGCTGTGATTACTGTAACATGGCTGTACTGTATATAAGAGAGATAACCATTAAAGTTCATTCATACATTTTGAAAACTAGAGAACAGAGCCGAGTCTCGTTATTCTGGGAATGGAATGGATCGTGTCTACGTGGATTGTCGGAGTGTCGTATAAGCTGTCTTGGGTTGATGGAAGATCGTAAATGTTGGGGATCGTTACACTTCCCTCCCTCCTTTCTTCCCTTCCTTCTTTTCTTCCTCCCTTCCATGCTTTCTATTCCCTCCTTCCTTCCTTCCTTCCTTCCTTCCTCGCAGTCAGTCTGGAGATGAAGAAGTTGTTGAGGCGCAGACATCACAGCTGGTAAAATGCCAAAAGAAAGAAGCAGAAAAACTATAAAATTTACTTATTGCTGCTCGAGAGAAACATCCAATTATATTCATCATCAGTGCGCCTTTTATTGTACTGCTTGTCTGTCTCTGTAACTGTCCGTCCATCCATCCTTCCATCCCTCCATCCATCCATCCATCCATCCATAAGTCCGTCTGTGACGGTAGTAGAACATATCCCCGTCATCCATTCCCTTCTTCTCCCATAAAAGAAATCACCCAATATTCCCCGACTAGGAATATCCCTGGAATCGCTGAATAATCCACACATGAGCCATGGCTTAATGCTGAATGTAACAGGACACACTTTATTGAAAGTACACAGCACACTTTATACAGGATTTGGAACATCCCGCCCCCAACAACCGCTTTCCTATTGGTCCATTGTAAAGTATGCAGTCTTCACTCTGGTCCTCTCAAACCATGCAAATGAGGACTTGAAAATGTCTCCGCAGAGATTGGTCCCAAAGCTTGAATAGCCTGAATATGTGTGGCCAGGCCTGTGATGTGTTTTCAGACAAAAGCCCCAGGGGGGCAATCAATGTACACAATAGCCAGCCACAGAACAATGGAGCCGTATGGAGACCAGAGACAGGGCAGAAGTCATTTACACCTGATAATAGAAAGGCTTTAGATAGGGTTATCACACAATGGACAATGAGTATTTCTTCTGAGTCTATTGACCTGGCTGGGGTTCAGAATTTAATCTTCAGTAATACATGAATTAGGATTTCAGTATTTCATGGTCCATGACATTACTCCCCCTGGGAAATAGTTCAACATCCGCAGTGGGACCCAAACGGGTCACTCGAGGATGTTGGGCAAGTAGTCTTAAGGTTCCAGGACTGTCTGCCAGGATAACCCATCCGCCTTCCTGCTTTGAGGCCCTGGCCCATAATCGGACGGCAAGAGGCTCGCATTCAGTCCTCTCCAAAAGCCCCTGTCCCAGCTAGGCCTGTCACACATCTCCCCTTTTGGCAGGGGACTAACCCAGTAGGAGACACCAGATGGGTTGTCTCTGAATTCAGTCAGTAGTTCCAGTCCCCCAATGCTGGTATCCATACAGTACCCCAAATCACTTGCTCCAAACTGAGCATTACTCACCCCGCCATCCTCTGCCTCTCTCAGGGAACACGTCTGCCGCTGGGGAGAGGCCTGGACTGGCCCTTCTCCCTGCAGTCCTTTCAGCCGCTGGAGAGATGACAGGGTGGCTGGGCTCAGTCCATCATGCTGTCGGGGGTCTGGGCCAACTGGCCACCATTTATGGGATATACCAGTGGAGACTGAAGTCCCATCCACTGGTATCCACTCAAGCTGTAGTGGGGTGCAGTCGCCAGTAGCAGCCTGTCCTGCTGCCAGTGGTTCCGCTGGGAGTAAGAGCTTTACCACCTCAGCTGGTTTCTGGGGAGGGGGGCCAACCACCCCGGCTCCCTGGAACTCCACAGTTGGTCCCGGTGCTGGGCAGAGATGGCTGGCAATCTGCCCTGTTGCCAGCACTTCTGCTGGGGATGCATAATCCAGAACATCCTCTGAACAGTCCATACATTCTGTAATCTGTGGCTGGGGAGTGATCGCCATCTTCTCACCCTGAGCCTCTGAAACTGCCACAGGGGTGGGGCAGAGGTCTTGAACCCTCTGTCCGGTGACCAGCGCTTCAGCTGGGGAAGTTCCTTGTAACTCCGCAAATACTGCTCTTGGGGCTGGGCAGAGCACAGTGAAGTGTGGCCCTGATACCAGCTCTTCTGCTGGAGGCCCATCAGGTTGTTCTTCCTCAGCAGAGAAGTCTATCAGATCCCCTGTCTCTGCAACTGGTGTCTGGGGATAGAGGTTCACCATCTCCTGTCTTTCATTTGGTGCTGCTTCTTTAGGCGTTGTCACCGATCGTCGTATTTCTGCAATTCTCAGCTCATGTTGCCGCTCTCGTTCTTTCTCATCAAAAGCTTTAAAAGCGCTAAACGGAATCTTCCTTGTGTCTGCTGTGCTGTACTCACTGTTTGGAGAATGTGCGGCTGCTTGTTGGACTGCTGCCAGTTTTAACTGTAGTTCTGCGTCTCTTATTTGTTTGGCCTCCTCCGCTACCAGGGTCATCACTTTCAGCACCACATCCGCCGTTGGGTTCGGACCGAACCATGCTAATTTCTCTCTTATTAGCTTGTTAGCTGGTGATTCCTCCTCCTGAATCACTGGTGTCCCCATCTTCTGTACTGCAGGCCTTGCTGCAACCGAGTTCTCCTGGTCTAGCTCCATTTATTCTGCTATGATGACACGCTCGGTTTTGTTGCTAGCAATCCTTCCACAAACTTCCAGTAATCCTTTCAGTGTATTTCTTTTAAGCCGGGTGTAGCAGTCTTCCATTCACTGTTCCCAGTGTCTGCTTGGAATCCTGGTGTAAAGGAAAGTAGAAGGGAACATCCCGCTGCTGCCAACCAGTTGTGACGGTAGTAGAACATATCCCCGTCATCCATTCCCTTCTTCTCCCATAAAAGAAATCACCCAATATTCTCCGACTGGGAATATCCCTGGAATCACCGAATAATCCACACATGAGCCAAGGCTTAATGCTGAATGTAACAGGACACACTTTATTGAAAGTACACAGCACACTTTATACAGGATTTGGAACATCCCGCCCCCAACAACCACTTTCCCATTGGTCCATCGTAAAGTATGCAGTCTTCACTCTGGTCCTCTTAAACCATGCAAATGAGGACTTGAAAATGTCTCCGCAGAGATTGGTCCCAAAGCTTGAATAGCCTGAATATGTGTGGCCAGGCCTGTGATGTGTTTTCAGACAAAAGCCCCAGGGGGTCAATCAATGTACACAATAGCCAGCCACAGAACAATGGAGCCGTCTGGAGACCAGATACAGGGCAGAAGTCATATCACACAATGGACAATGAGTATTTCTTCTGAGTCTATTGACCTGGCTGAGGTTCAGAATTAAATCTGTAATACATGAATTAGGATTTCAGTATTTCATGGTCCATGACACCGTCCATCCATCCATCTATCCACACTCCCCGTACCCCGATGTACATACCGCGCTCCCCGTACCCCGATGTACATACCGCGCTCCCCGTACCCCGATGTACAGACCGCGCTCCCCGTACCCCGATGTACATACCGCGCTCCCCGTACCCCGATGTACATACCGCGCTCCCCGTACCCCGATGTACAAACCACGCTCCCCGTACCCCGATGTACATACCACGCTCCCCATACCCCGATGTACAGACCGCGCTCCCCGTACCCCGATGTACATACCGCGCTCCCCGTACCCCGATGTACAGACCGCGCTCCCCGTACCCCGATGTACATACCGCGCTCCCCGTACCCCGATGTACATACCACGCTCCCCGTACCCCGATGTACATACCGCGCTCCCCGTACCCCGATGTACATACCACGCTTCCCGTACCCCGATGTACATACCGCGCTCCCCGTACCCCGATGTACATACCACGCTTCCCGTACCCCGATGTACATACCACGCTTCCCGTACCCCGATGTACATACCACGCTTCCCGTACCCCGATGTACATACCACGCTTCCTGTACCCCGATGTACATACCGCGCTCCCCGTACCCCGATGTACATACCGTGCTCCCCGTACCCCGATGTACATACCACGCTCCCCGTACCCCAATGTACATACCACGCTCCCCATACCCCGATGTACAGACCGCGCTCCCCGTACCCCGATGTACATACCGCGCTCCCCGTACCCCGATGTACATACCACGCTCCCCATACCCCGATGTACAGACCGCGCTCCCCGTACCCCAATGTACATACCGCGCTCCCCGTACCCCGATGTACATACCACGCTCCCCATACCCCGATGTACAGACCGCGCTCCCCGTACCCCGATGTACATACCGCGCTCCCCGTACCCCAATGTACATACCGCGCTCCCCGTACCCCGATGTACATACCGCGCTCCCCGTACCCCGATGTACATACCGCGCTCCCCGTACCCCGATGTACATACCGCGCTCCCCGTACCCCGATGTACATACCGCGCTCCCCGTACCCCGATGTACAGACCGCGCTCCCCGTACCCCGATGTACATACCGCGCTCCCCGTACCCCGATGTACATACCGCGCTCCCCGTACCCCGATGTACATACCGCGCTCCCCGTACCCCGATGTACATACCGCGCTCCCCGTACCCCGATGTACATACCGCGCTCCCCGTACCCCGATGTACAGACCGCTCTCCCCGTACCCCGATGTACAGACCGCGCTCCCCGTACCCCGATGTACAGACCGCACACCCCGTACCCCGCTTTGATTTGGGGCCACAGCTCGGAGAGTCTGCAGAACACAATGAAAATCTTTTTCACGGTTTTATCGTTGAACATTCCGGGACTCGGGGGAAATCACGGGGAAAATATAAACAGCAGATTGTAACATTATCTCCCCCCTCCCCCGCCGCTTGCAGAGCGATCGTTAGAGTAATATTCTCTAATGCGGAATGCAGATATAATAATAATCATAAGTCATGTGTATGTTTCCTGTGCACACCGTTCATACATGAGAGCCCTCCGCTCCCTCCCCGGTGGCTTCATCCATCAGACACATGTAATCCGCCATGTACTATGAGAGCACGAGCAACAGCTTGTCCTAGAGACTCCCCCGAGCAACAGCTTGGCCTATAGACTCCCCCAAGCAACAGCTTGTCCTAGAGACTCCCCCGAGCAACAGCTTGTCCTAGAGACTCCCCCGAGCAACAGCTTGTCCTAGAGACTCCCCCGAGCAACAGCTTGTCCTATAGACTCCCCCAAGCAACAGCTTGTCCTATGGACCTCATCCCTACCGATCACCTGACCTCATCCCTACCGATCACCTGACCTCACCCCTACCGATCACCTGACCTCATCCCTACCGATCACCTGACCTCACCCCTACCGATCACCTGACCTCATCCCTGCCGATCACCTGACCTCATCCCTACCAATCACCTGACCTCATCCCTACCAATCACCGGACCTCACCCCTACCAATCACCTGACCCTCACCCCTACCGATCACCTGACCTCATCCCTACCGATCACCGGACCTCACCCCTACCGATCACCTGACCTCATCCCTACCGATCACCTGACCTCAACCCTACCGATCACCCAACCTCATCCCTACTGATGACCTGACCTCATCCCTACCGATCACCTGACCTCATCCCTACCGATCACCTGACCTCATCCCTACTGATCACCTGACCTCAACCCTTCCGATCACCTGACCTCATCCCTACCAATCACCTGACCTCATCCCTACTGATCACCAGACCTCATCCCTACCGATCACCTGACCTCATCCCAACCGATCACCTGACCTCATCCCTACCGATCACCTGACCTCACCCCTTCTGATCACCTGACCTCATCCCTACCGATCACCTGACCTCATCCCTACTGATCACCTGACCTCATCCCTACCGATCACCTGACCTCATCCCTACTGATCACCCGACCTCATCCCTACTGATCACCCGACCTCATCCCTACTGATCATCTGACCTCATCCCTACCGATCACCTGACCTCATCCCTACCGATCACCTGACCTCATCCCTACCGATCACCTGACCTCATCGCTACTGATCACCTGACCTCATCCCTACTGATCACCCGACCTCATCCCTACTGATCACCTGACCTCATCCCTACCGATCACCTGACCTCATCGCTACTGATCACCTGACCTCACCCCTACCGATCACCTGACCTCATCCTGATGGTGAGCCAAGTCTTCACATCCAACATCAGTACCTGACCTCACAGATGGGAAACATTCTCACATGCTCCCTCCAACATCTTGTGGAAATCCTTCCCAGAAGAGTGGAGGACGTTGGAGGCACAAAGGTGAGAACTCCATCTTAATGGTTTTCTGAGAGGATGTCCAGCAAGGTGTAATAAAGGGGCGTGATGGCTGCGAACAAAAGGGGCGGCTCCATATTCCTGGCCATGATTTTGGAATGTATATGAAGTTCTTCTGTGTCTGATGGTCGGGGTCTTCATTCCCATAACAAGTCCTGTAATTCCTTCATTCCGGATCTCCTCCTTCATTCCAGATCTCCTCCTTCATTCCGGATCTCCTCCTTCTTCCGGATTTCCTCCTTCGTTCCGGATCTTCTCCTTTGTTCCGGATTTCCTCCTTCATTCCGGATCTCCTCCTTCATTCCGGATCTCCTCCTTCGTTCCAGATCTCCTCCTTCATTCCGGATCTCCTCCTACATTCCGGATCTCCTCCTACATTCCGGATCTCCTCCTTCATTCCGGATCTGCTCCTTCATTCCAGATCTCCTCCTTCATTCCAGATCTCCTCCTTCATTCTGGATTTCCTCCTTCATCCGGATCTCCTCCTTCGTTCCGGATCTCCTCCTTCGTTCCGGATCTCCTCCTTCGTTCCGGATCTCCTCCTTCGTTCCGGATGTCCTCCTTCATTCCAGATCTCCTCCTTCATTCTGGATTCCCTCCTTCATCCGGATCTCCTCCTTCGTTCCGGATCTCCTCCTTCATTCCGGATGTCCTCCTTCATTCCGGATCTCCTCCTTCATTCCGGATGTCCTCCTTCATTCCGGATCTCCTCCTTCATTCTCTGAAGTTCAGGATGAAGTTGATGGAGAACAATAGTTGTCTGCTGTCGAAGCTTCCAGAACTCCGGATCTCCAGGAAATGTTTCTTTAGAACTCATTGACATTTCATGGGAGTGACTCCCCCCCCCCCGGATTGGAGGATCGGTCCCCATAGATTTCTCCATCACAGAGGAGGAACGTTCCCGTCTATGGGGAGAGGTAATAGACGGGACATTGCAGCGTTTCCCTGATGCCTCGGATTGATGGAATCCATTTTGGTTTTTATTGGTTTGTTTGTGAAATTGCCGAAATCCGACTCACACAAATCTGCTCTGATGAGACTCCGCTTCGCACCATACGTTTAACGATCTCAGAAGTAATAAGAATGTTGATTCTTCCCAGGATTGGCAAATGGAGGAGCAGATGTGGAGAGGAAGAGCGAATCTTCAGTACAGAGAGGAGAGATAAAGGGGGGGAGGGGAGAAATGAGGGGGGGCAGTCTGAGAAAGAGGGGGGAGGTGCCAGAAGAGAAACCCCAAAGATAGACAGACCCTGAGCCTGAACAGACTGAGGAGGATTTATGGTCCCCAAAGCCAGAATCTGACCCAACTTTCCCCATCAGATTCCCGGTGACCTGCCAATACGGTTCCTCCTATCGATATGGTTCCCCTCTTCACTGCGCAGGCGCAATCTGAGCCGATGGAAATCACCGAACCTGAGCAGCTGTAGCAAGAGGTCCAGGGCGACGGGGACATTGCTGCAAGTGGCCAGTCGGCCTCACGGCCCCGCTGCGCATGCTCGGCCTCCTGGCTCATTTTTGAACATCCTCCAATCCACGGGAATGTTAAGGAATGAGCCTGGGTGCCGCCCGAGGTTCGGAGATTTCCCTGGGCTCCGGAGATTTGGATGTGAAGACGAGGCAAAAATCTACAAATAAATCCGTCATCAATGAATCTCTGTCATGTTTTTATGTGACATTTAATTATTATGAAGAAATCACTTTTGTAAATATGTGGATATTGGTGTGATCAGCCAAACAATCCGAGAGAGAGAGAGAGAGAGAGAGAGAGAGACAGGAAATAAAGAGAGACAGAGAGACAGAGAGTGAGAGACAGAGAGAGAGACAGAGACAGAGAGAGAGAGACAGAGAGAGACTGAGAGAGAGACAGAGAGAGAGAGAGAGAGACTGAGAGAGAGACTGAGACAGAGAGAGACAGAGACAGGAAATAAAGAGAAAAAGAGAGAGAGAGACTGAGAGAGAGACTGAAAGAGAGACAGAGAGAGAGAGAGAGAGACTGAGAGAGAGACAGAGACAGGAAATAAAGAGAGACAGAGAGACAGAGACAGAGAGAGAGAGAGAGAGAGAGACTGAGAGAGAGACTGAGACAGAGAGACAGAGAGAGACAGAGACAGGAAATAAAGAGAAAAAGAGAGAGAGAGACTGAGAGAGAGACTGAAAGAGAGACAGAGAGAGAGAGAGAGAGAGACTGAGAGAGAGACAGAGACAGGAAATAAAGAGAGACAGAGACAGAGACAGAGAGAGAGAGAGAGAGAGAGAGAGACTGAGAGAGAGACTGAGACAGAGAGACAGAGAGAGACAGAGACAGGAAATAAAGAGAGACAGAGAGACAGAGAGAGAGAGAGAGACTGAGACAGAGAGAGAGACAGAGAGAGACAGAGAGAGACAGAGAGAGAGAGAGAGAGACTGAGAGAGAGACTGAGACATAGAGAGACTGAGAGAGAGACAGAGATAGACAGAGACAGGAAATAAAGAGAGACAGAGAGACAGAGAGACAGAGAGAGAGACTGAGACAGAGAGAGACAGAGAGAGACTGAGAGAGAGACTGAGACAGAGACAGGAAATAAAGAGAGAAAAAGAGAGAGAGAGGGGCGAGGAGAGCTGTCAGATTTCCATAAACTTCAAGACTGGAAGACAAAGAGGAGCGCGTGGGTGACAGCGATTTGTCAGAAATAGAAGAGTTGGAAATAAAGCAGATTGTTCTTCATTATTTATCTCCCGAGAACTTCGGCTGAATATCTAACAGAAAACATTTCTTTCCAATCATCTCCACTTTTCACCTACAGAGATTGATGGACGTACATAGTCCTTGGATCCATCACTGTCCCTTACATGGAGAGTCACCAGCCCCCGTCCCAACATGGTCACACTCTGGGTGCTGCTTAAAGCCGTTGTAATCCTCCAACATTTGTAGCCCTCTATTGTTGGGTAAGGTGGGGGGATGAAAAAAAAAAAGAAGAAAGAAGAAGAAGAAGCCACAAGGTCCATGGTAACTCTAGAGGAGCTGCACAGCTCAGGGGGGGGGAGAATCTTTCCACAGGACAACTATTAGTGATGCTCTCCACAAATCTTATCAAAAAAGAAAAATTTGAAGATGATACTGGATGGTGACCCTGGATGGTAACATGGATGGTGACATGGATGGTGACATGGATGGTGACATGGATGGTGACATGGATGGTGACATGGATGTGAACCCTGTATGGTGACATGGATGGTGAACCTGAATAGTGACATGAATGGTGACATGAATGGTGACATGGATGGTGACATGGATAGTGACATGGATGGTGACATGGATGGTGACATGGATGGTGACATGGATGGTGACCCTGAATGGTGACCCTGAATGGTGACCCTGAATAGTGACATGGATGGTGACATTTCTGTTTTTGCAGATGACACCAACCTATGCAGTGGAATAATGTCCTTGCAGGATGTCTCAAATTTACAAGCCGACCTCAATGTTCTGTCTAATTGGGCGACTAAGTGGCAGATGAGGTTTAATGTTGATAAATGTAAAGTTATGCACTTGGGGGCTAAGAATATTCATGCACCATACATGCTAGGGGGAGTACAACTGGGGGGATCTGTAGTGGAGAAGGATCTGGGGGGATCTGTAGTGAAGGATCTGGGGGGATCTGTAGTGGAGAAGGATCTGGGGGGATCTGTAGTGGAGAAGGATCTGGGGGATCTGTAGTGGAGAAGGATCTGGGGGATCAGTAGTGAAGAAGGATCTGGGGGGATCCGTAGTGGAGAAGGATCTGGGGGGATCTGTAGTGAAGGATCTGGGGGATCCGTAGTGGAGAAGGATCTGTAGTGGAGAAGGATCTGGGGGGATCTGTAGTGAAGGATCTGGGGGGATCTGTAGTGGAGAAGGATCTGGGGGATCAGTAGTGAAGAAGGATCTGGGGGGATCCGTAGTGGAGAAGGATCTGGGGGGATCTGTAGTGAAGGATCTGGGGGATCCGTAGTGGAGAAGGATCTGTAGTGGAGAAGGATCTGGGGGGATCTGTAGTGAAGGATCTGGGGGGATCTGTAGTGGAGAAGGATCTGGGGGGGATCCGTAGTGGAGAAGGATCTGGGGGGATCTGTAGTGGAGAAGGATCTGGGGGATCCATAGTGGAGAAGGATCTGGGGGTTTTAGTTGATCATAAGCTCAATAATAACATGCAATGCCAAGCTGCGGTTTCCAAAGCGAGGAAAGTCCTTTCTTGTATAGAGAGGTATGGACTCCAGAGAGATATCATTTTGCCCCCCCCCTGTACAAATCATTAGTAAGACCTCATCTGGAATATGCAGTCCAGTTTTGGGCACCAGTTCTCAAAAAGGATATCGGAGAACTGGAGAAAGTGCAGAGAAGGGCAACCAAACTGATAAGAGGCATGGAGGAGCTCAGCTATGAGGAAAGATTAGAGGAACTGAATTTATTCTCTCCTGAGAAGAGGAGAATAAGGGGGGATATGATCAACATGTACAAATACATAAGAGGTCCATATAGGGAACTTGGTGTTGAGTTATTCACTTTAAGGTCAACACTGAGGACAAGGGGGCGCTCTTTACGTCTGGAGGAAAAGAGATTTCACCTCCAAATACGGAAAGGTTTCTTCACAGTAAGAGCTGTGAAAATGTGGAACAGACTCCCTCCAGAGGTGGTTCTGGCCAGCTCAGTAGATTGCTATAAGAGAGGCCTGGATTCTTTCCTAAATGTACATAATATAACTGAGTACTAAGTTTTGTAGGTAAAGTTGATCCGGGGTAAATCCCATTGCCTTTCGGGGGATCAGGAAGGAATTTTTTCCCCTCCGGTAGCAAATTGGATCATCGCTCTGCTGGGGTTTTTTGCCTTCCTCTGGATCAACTGTGGGTATGGAGTTGGGTGTATGGGGGGATGTACTGTGTTTTATTTTTTTTATTTTTTTATTTTTTTATGGTTGAACTGGATGGACTTGTGTCTTTTTTCAACCTGACTAACTATGTAACATGGATGGTGACATGGATGTGAACCCTGTATGGTGACATGGATGGTGGCCCTGTATAGTGACATGGATGGTGGCCCTGTATAGTGACATGGATGGTGGCCCTGTATAGTGACATGGATGGTGGCCCTGTATAGTGACATGGATGGTGGCCCTGTATAGTGACATGGATGGTGGCCCTGTATAGTGACATGGATGGTGGCCCTGTATAGTGACATGGATGGTGGCCCTGTATAGTGACATGGATGGTGGCCCTGTATGGTGACATGGATGGTGACATGGATGGTGGCCCTGTATAGTGACATGGATGGTGGCCCTGTATAGTGACATGGATGGTGGCCCTGTATAGTGACATGGATGGTGGCCCTGTATAGTGACATGGATGGTGGCCCTGTATGGTGACATGGATGGTGGCCCTGTATGGTGACATGGATGGTGGCCCTGTATAGTGACATGGATGGTGACATGGATGGTGGCCCTGTATAGTGACATGGATGGTGGCCCTGTATGGTGACATGGATGGTGGCCCTGTATAGTGACATGGATGGTGGCCCTGTATAGTGACATGGATGGTGGCCCTGTATGGTGACATGGATGGTGACATGGATGGTGGCCCTGTATGGTGACATGGATGGTGGCCCTGTATAGTGACATGGATGGTGGCCCTGTATGGTGACATGGATGGTGACATGGATGGTGGCCCTGTATGGTGACATGGATGGTGGCCCTGTATAGTGACATGGATGGTGGCCCTGTATAGTGACATGGATGGTGGCCCTGTATAGTGACATGGATGGTGGCCCTGTATGGTGACATGGATGGTGGCCCTGTATGGTGACATGGATGGTGACATGGATGGTGGCCCTGTATAGTGACATGGATGGTGGCCCTGTATAGTGACATGGATGGTGGCCCTGTATGGTGACATGGATGGTGGCCCTGTATGGTGACATGGATGGTGACATGGATGGTGGCCCTGTATAGTGACATGGATGGTGGCCCTGTATAGTGACATGTATGGTGACATGGATGGTGACATGGATGGTGGCCCTGTATAGTGACATGGATGGTGGCCCTGTATAGTGACATGGATGGTGGCCCTGTATGGTGACATGGATGGTGGCCCTGTATAGTGACATGGATGGTGGCCCTGTATAGTGACATGGATGGTGGCCCTGTATGGTGACATGGATGGTGGCCCTGTATGGTGACATGGATGGTGGCCCTGTATAGTGACATGGATGGTGGCCCTGTATGGTGACATGGATGGTGACATGGATGGTGGCCCTGTATAGTGACATGGATGGTGGCCCTGTATGGTGACATGGATGGTGACATGGATGGTGGCCCTGTATGGTGACATGGATGGTGGCCCTGTATAGTGACATGGATGGTGGCCCTGTATGGTGACATGGATGGTGACATGGATGGTGGCCCTGTATGGTGACATGGATGGTGGCCCTGTATAGTGACATGGATGGTGGCCCTGTATAGTGACATGGATGGTGACATGGATGGTGGCCCTGTATGGTGACATGGATGGTGGCCCTGTATGGTGACATGGATGGTGACATGGATGGTGGCCCTGTATGGTGACATGGATGGTGGCCCTGTATAGTGACATGGATGGTGGCCCTGTATAGTGACATGGATGGTGGCCCTGTATAGTGACATGGATGGTGGCCCTGTATAGTGACATGGATGGTGGCCCTGTATGGTGACATGGATGGTGGCCCTGTATAGTGACATGGATGGTGGCCCTGTATAGTGACATGGATGGTGACCCTGTATGGTGACATGGATGGTGGCCCTGTATGGTGACATGGATGGTGACATGGATGGTGGCCCTGTATGGTGACATGGATGGTGGCCCTGTATAGTGACATGGATGGTGGCCCTGTATAGTGACATGGATGGTGGCCCTGTATAGTGACATGGATGGTGGCCCTGTATGGTGACATGGATGGTGGCCCTGAATGGTGACATGGATGGTGACATGGATGGTGGCCCTGTATAGTGACATGGATGGTGGCCCTGTATAGTGACATGGATGGTGGCCCTGTATAGTGACATGGATGGTGGCCCTGTATAGTGACATGGATGGTGGCCCTGTATAGTGACATGGATGGTGGCCCTGTATAGTGACATGGATGGTGGCCCTGTATGGTGACATGGATGGTGGCCCTGTATGGTGACATGGATGGTGGCCCTGTATAGTGACATGGATGGTGGCCCTGTATAGTGACATGGATGGTGGCCCTGTATAGTGACATGGATGGTGGCCCTGTATAGTGACATGGATGGTGGCCCTGTATAGTGACATGGATGGTGGCCCTGTATGGTGACATGGATGGTGACATGGATGGTGGCCCTGTATAGTGACATGGATGGTGGCCCTGTATAGTGACATGGATGGTGGCCCTGTATAGTGACATGGATGGTGGCCCTGTATAGTGACATGGATGGTGGCCCTGTATGGTGACATGGATGGTGGCCCTGTATGGTGACATGGATGGTGGCCCTGTATAGTGACATGGATGGTGACATGGATGGTGGCCCTGTATAGTGACATGGATGGTGGCCCTGTATGGTGACATGGATGGTGGCCCTGTATAGTGACATGGATGGTGGCCCTGTATAGTGACATGGATGGTGGCCCTGTATGGTGACATGGATGGTGCCCCTGTATGGTGACATGGATGGTGGCCCTGTATGGTGACATGGATGGTGGCCCTGTATAGTGAAATGGATGGTGGCCCTGTATGGTGACATGGATGGTGACATGGATGGTGGCCCTGTATGGTGACATGGATGGTGGCCCTGTATAGTGACATGGATGGTGGCCCTGTATGTGACATGGATGGTGGCCCTGTATAGTGACATGGATGGTGGCCCTGTATGGTGACATGGATGGTGGCCCTGTATGGTGACATGGATGGTGACATGGATGGTGGCCCTGTATAGTGACATGGATGGTGGCCCTGTATAGTGACATGGATGGTGGCCCTGTATGGTGACATGGATGGTGGCCCTGTATGGTGACATGGATGGTGACATGGATGGTGGCCCTGTATAGTGACATGGATGGTGGCCCTGTATAGTGACATGTATGGTGACATGGATGGTGACATGGATGGTGGCCCTGTATAGTGACATGGATGGTGGCCCTGTATAGTGACATGGATGGTGGCCCTGTATGGTGACATGGATGGTGGCCCTGTATAGTGACATGGATGGTGGCCCTGTATAGTGACATGGATGGTGGCCCTGTATGGTGACATGGATGGTGGCCCTGTATGGTGACATGGATGGTGGCCCTGTATAGTGACATGGATGGTGGCCCTGTATACATGGATGGTGACATGGATGGTGGCCCTGTATAGTGACATGGATGGTGGCCCTGTATGGTGACATGGATGGTGGCCCTGTATAGTGACATGGATGGTGGCCCTGTATGGTGACATGGATGGTGGCCCTGTATAGTGACATGGATGGTGGCCCTGTATGGTGACATGGATGGTGACATGGATGGTGGCCCTGTATGGTGACATGGATGGTGGCCCTGTATAGTGACATGGATGGTGGCCCTGTATAGTGACATGGATGGTGACATGGATGGTGGCCCTGTATGGTGACATGGATGGTGGCCCTGTATGGTGACATGGATGGTGACATGGATGGTGGCCCTGTATGGTGACATGGATGGTGGCCCTGTATAGTGACATGGATGGTGGCCCTGTATAGTGACATGGATGGTGGCCCTGTATAGTGACATGGATGGTGGCCCTGTATAGTGACATGGATGGTGGCCCTGTATGGTGACATGGATGGTGGCCCTGTATAGTGACATGGATGGTGGCCCTGTATAGTGACATGGATGGTGACCCTGTATGGTGACATGGATGGTGGCCCTGTATGGTGACATGGATGGTGACATGGATGGTGGCCCTGTATGGTGACATGGATGGTGGCCCTGTATAGTGACATGGATGGTGGCCCTGTATAGTGACATGGATGGTGGCCCTGTATAGTGACATGGATGGTGGCCCTGTATGGTGACATGGATGGTGGCCCTGAATGGTGACATGGATGGTGACATGGATGGTGGCCCTGTATAGTGACATGGATGGTGGCCCTGTATAGTGACATGGATGGTGGCCCTGTATAGTGACATGGATGGTGGCCCTGTATAGTGACATGGATGGTGGCCCTGTATAGTGACATGGATGGTGGCCCTGTATAGTGACATGGATGGTGGCCCTGTATGGTGACATGGATGGTGGCCCTGTATGGTGACATGGATGGTGGCCCTGTATAGTGACATGGATGGTGGCCCTGTATAGTGACATGGATGGTGGCCCTGTATAGTGACATGGATGGTGGCCCTGTATAGTGACATGGATGGTGGCCCTGTAGGGCGCCATTCTTCAGGAGAGGAAATCAGATGAAGACGTCGTCAGGGGGGTCCTGTGAGCTCTGAGGTGATAAATACCTGGAAGGGGACACAGTACTCAGCAAGATGGACTTCTATCTGATTCGGGGTTCACCTTGGAAAGACGGAAGGTCCCCTTTGATGAATACATCCCATAATCCCTCATGTCTGCCACTCCCCTCGGATCATCGATATTCAGGATTCGTCATTTCATTCTTTCAATAAAAGTTTTTCCGGGTCTGAGAAGAAGGAAGACGATGGAACCGATCGATAGGATCCTCGGAGAGTCATTTACCGCGGCGCATCTCTCTGATTAGAGATAATATTTTCCTTTAGAAAACAAGGCGGAGCTGAGTGGAGTGCTGGCGGCGCGGAGCGGCGAGTCGCCTCTAGAAGATGACCAATCTCTCCGCTAATTCCCCTGATGAATGTTCTGTCACTGCTTCTCCTCCGCCGCAATCCCCCGCCGTCCGCCTTCTCATAAAGAAAGCAATTCTTGTTACCGACCAGCAAATGGATTTGGACGCAGCGAGACTTTGTTACCAGAAACTGACCCCTCCCCTCCCCCGACCGGAAAATTCCACCGCTCAGGAACATTCCAGCCATGGATATCGAGGCCGGAATGAAACTTGGGGAAGATGGATGAAATTAGCCTGGGGGGGCGACTATGACCCCAAGAACTCCATCCCTACAGTCACACGGGGGAGGGGGGGAACATGAGGATTTGGGGGGTTCCTCTGATAAAGGTCCAGGCCGAATTTGCCGCATTGGGGGACCAATGGGCGGTGCCACGTATTGTAAGATCTTGGAGGAGAACCTTTTTTCCTCAGACAGAAAGTCGTGTTTATCCCTAAAAACCGATCTGCTGTGTGTGATCGTCTTCTCTTCATGAAGCTATCGCTGAATAAACAGAAATGTAGAAATCGCTCTGGTCTGTAGGGGGGCGGCATGTCGGGGGTTTCTGTGATTTAGGGGGTTTCTGGGATTTCGATGGATTTCTGGGATCTCGGGGGATTTCTGGGATCTCGGGGGTTTTGGGGGTTTCTGTGATTTTGGGGGTTTCTGGGACTTCGAGGGATTTCTGGGATCTCGGGGTTTTGGGGGTTTCTGGAGTTTCTGTGATTTTGGGGGCTTCTGGGATTTTGGGGGTTTCTTGGATTTTGGGGGTTTCTTGGATTTTGGGGGTTTCTGGGATTTCGGGGGTTTCTTGGATTTTGCGGGTTGTGATTTCGGGGGTTTCTGGGATTTTGGGGGTTTCTGGGATTTTGGGGGTTGTGATTTTGGGGGTTTCTTGGATTTTGGGGGTTGTGATTTTGGGGGTTTCTTGGATTTTGGGGGTTGTGATTTTGGGGGCTTCTGGGATTTTGGGGGTTTCTTGGATTTTGGGGGTTTCTTGGATTTTGGGGGTTTCTGGGATTTCGGGGGTTTCTTGGATTTTGCGGGTTGTGATTTCGGGGGTTTCTGGGATTTTGGGGGTTTCTGGGATTTTGGGGGTTGTGATTTTGGGGGTTTCTTGGATTTTGGGGGTTGTGATTTTGGGGGTTTCTTGGATTTTGGGGGTTGTGATTTTGGGGGTTTCTTGGATTTTGGGGGTTGTGATTTTGGGGGTTTCTGGAATTTCGGGGGTTTCTGGGATTTCGGGGGTTTCTGGGATTTTGGGGGTTTCTGGGATTTCGGGGGGTCCTTGGATTTTGGGGGTTTTCTGGAGTTTCTGTGATTTCGGGGGTTTCTGGGATTTCGGGGGTTTCTTGGATTTTGGGGGTTTCTTGGATTTTGGGGGTTTCTGGGATTTCGGGGGTTTCTTGGATTTTGGGGGTTTCTGTGATTTTGGGGGTTTCTTGGATTTTGGGGGTTTTCTGGAGTTTCTGGGATTTGGGGGGTTTCTGGGATTTCGTTTTTTTTGTGATTTTGGGGGTTTCTGGGATTTTGGGGGTTTCTGGGATTTCGGGGGTTTCTGTGATTTTGGGGGTTTCTGGGATTTCAGGGGTTTTTGGGATTTAGGGATTTCGGGGGTGTGACGGACCTCAAGTACCCCTGCTGGGCACATCCGCCAGACCTGTGTCTCCTGTCCTCCAAACGCACCCGCAGCCTGCAGATTCGCCATAACCAGCCCTTAACCCCTCAATCACGAGACAATCCACACATGTTGAGGGTTACACATCCAGAGCTTAACTGTTTATTAAAATCCAAACTATACAGTTTTACACACAGTTAGGGACACTCCCCTTTGCCTTGTCTATGTGGGGAGGGGGACAAGGAACAATAAATGGGAACAGAACATTTGGACATTGAAACAGTGTAGAGATACCTAATGAGATTATGGTAAGCAGGCAGCCTCTCAATACACACCCCCTGCGGAGAGACGTCTGCAGTCCACTCTCCATTGTCTGTGTCCAGCAACAAGAGGGGGGGGGGTGGGGGGTGTAGGGCTGTAACATTACATTACATCACAATAATGCCAGCTTCAGGTCTCCAGTATCTTTCCGGGCCATAGTCTGTCTGTAGGAGGCACGCCCACAATCCTTTCCAAGACATACAGTGACAGTGGGTTCTGTCACAGGGGGTTTCTGGGATTTAGGGATTTGGGGGGTTTCTGGGATTTAGGGATTTGGGGGGTTTCTGTGATTTTGGGGGTTTCTGTGATTTCAGGGGATGGGGTGGTACTGTTGGACGCTCGGAGGGAACATTCTGTCTTCCATGGAAGCCTCCAGTTGGCAGTTGGAGTTCTTCTCACCTCCCGGGATTCTCCCGATCATCCGGCTCAATGCTCCTCGGGGTGTGAAGTGTGGTGAGCGAGGGGTTAATCCTCTCTAGTTCTTCGCTCCTCTCTCCATAGTGAAGAAGAAGCCGCCGCCCCCTTTGGGGTTTCCATGGTAACGGATTAAACAGCTGATTTGCTAATAACCACATTTCACTTTCTGTTCCCGGCTCAACGAATGAGAAGTGAGCAATATGGCGCCTCACTTGTGTCGGTAACGCGGTACGGCGAGTCCTTGCGCCTCATCACAACATATTTTGACACGGTGATCACATGTTGTTCAGGAGACCATCTGTGTCCCAGAATCCTCCGGGACTTGTTTGGTATCATACGGCTCCGACACCTACTGCTGTCAGCGTGCTGCAAGAAAACCGCGAGGGAGAAACAGCCGGTGCCAGAAAACCGGAACAAGAGAACCTGTCAGAGGAGGAGGAGCCACTGATGACTTGTGTTGTATGCATGTTCCAGGGCCCCCTCCATCCAAATACATGTTCCAGGGCCCCCTCCACCCATATGCATGTTCCAGGGCCCCCTCCATCCAAATACATGTTCCAGGGCCCCCTCCGCCCATATACATGTTCCAGGGCACCTTCCACCCACATACATGTTCCAGGGCCTCCTCCATCCATATACATGTTCCAGGGCCCCCTCCGCCCATATACATGTTCCAGGGCCCCCTCCGCCCATATACATGTTCCAGGGCCCCCTCCACCCACATACATGTTCCAGGACCTCCTCCACCCATATACATGTTCCAGGACCTCCTCCACCCATATACATGTTCCAGGGCCTCCTCCACCCATATACATGTTCCAGGACCCCTCCACCCATATACATGTTACAGGGCCCCCTCCGCCCATATACATGTTCCAGGGCCCCCTCCACCCACATACATGTTCCAGGACCTCCTCCACCCATATACATGTTCCAGGGCCCCCTCCACCCATATACATGTTCCAGGACCCCTCCACCCATATACATGTTACAGGGCCCCCTCCGCCCATATACATGTTCCAGGGCCCCCTCCACCCACATACATGTTCCAGGACCTCCTCCACCCATATACATGTTCCAGGGCCTCCTCCACCCATATACATGTTCCAGGACCTCCTCCACCCATATACATGTTCCAGGGCCCCCTCCGCCCATATACATGTTCCAGGGCCCCTCCACCCATATACATGTTCCAGGACCTCCTCCACCCACATACATGTTCCAGGGCCCCCTCCACCCATATATATGTTCCAGGGCCCCCTCCACCCATATACATGTTCCAGGGCCCCCTCCACCCATATACATGTTCCAGAAACCGACGTCAAAACGACGTGATCGTCACTACGCAATGCCCCTATTCGCGAACGAGTTAGTAAAACGACGTAAGTGACGGAAAAAGCCGACGCTGACCCGACGCCATACTTAACATGGCACCCGACGGCATCCGACGGGACTTCGTAAGGTTACTCCACATAGAAGCTGGGGTAACCTTACGTGGACGAAAAAGACGTACGCGACGACGGTGCGGCTTAAAAGCGATCGGGAATCCGCGTAGTAGCCTCCTTTGCATAGGCAAATGAGAAAACAACGTAAAGGCCACCTAGTGGCCGGAGTTGTCATTACACCTACGATCCGCAATGGTAATGGTTTTACACTTGTCGGATGTTGCAGCGTATCTGCGCCAAAGTGATGCTAAGAATCACGCGCATAGATACAAGGCCAAAAAAACGGCGATACGACGGGGGATCTGAGAATCTGGCCCCTGGTCTATAAGATGCTCCTTATCACTTTTTCTTCATTTTTCAGAGCAATACATTGCAGAGATTCTACAATTCTCCAACCCCTGACCTCTGAAGAAGGGGATATGTCTGGGCCCCTTGAAACGCGTCGGCGGAGCAAAAAACACATCTGTCTGCTCTGTCACCCTTCAGAGAGAGCAGAGTGACAGAGAGAGGAGCTCATTTCACTGTCCAATCACAGGCTGGGGGGAGGGGCAAGACCTGTAAGAGTTACTGAAGTGCACCAGAGAAAGTTCAGGTCTCCTCCCCTGCCAGGCAGAGCAGTGTAGATCCCAGGACTGGATGGACAGTGTGTGGAGTGGGGGAAGCGGTTTCCTGGCGCCGTTCGTTGGGTCTGTAGAAGTTTCTCAGACTTTCCTCGGGAAGTTTGGACAGGTAGCGGCGATCATCCATCTTGAAGTCGATCTTCCAGCTCCCGGTGACAACATTTGATGAATGGCTTTTCCTCCATTCACCGGAATCTTCCCCCGAAAAACTTAATTAAAACTAAACTCAGAAAAGGCCACCGCCGCTCGCCGCTCCGCGGGCGTCTAATGAGCCTGCCGGGCCCCTATAGTGATCTCAGAGCGCGACATCGCCGCGCTAATCCTCCTCATCAATATTCACCCAAACTTCCCAATTCCACAGAGACCCCCCATCCCCCCACACCCCCCACACCTCCGTCTGACACCCAAACTTCCCAATTCCACAGAGACCCCCCATCCCCCCACACCCCCCACACCTCCGCCTGACACCCAAACTTCCCAATTCCACAGAGAACGCCGAAAGTGCCAGACCCCCCCATCCCCCCACACCCCCCACACACCTCCGCCTGACACCCAAACTTCCCAATTCCACAGAGAACGCCGAAAGTGCCAGACCCCCCATCCCCCCACACCCCCCACACCTCCGTCTAACAGCCAAACTTCCCAATTCCACAGAGACCCCCCATCCCCCCACACCCCCCACACCTCCGTCTGACACCCAAACTTCCCAATTCCACAGAGAACGCCGAAAGTGCCAGACCCCCCCATCCCCCCCCATCCTGCCCACCCCACCCCCCACACCTCCGTCTGACACCCAAACTTCCCAATTCCACAGAGACCCCCCATCCCCCCACACCCCCCACACCTCCGTCTGACACCCAAACTTCCCAACTCCACAGAGAACGCCGAAAGTGCCAGACCCCCCCATCCCCCCACACCCCCCACACCTCCGCCTGACACCCAAACTTCCCAATTCCACAGAGAACGCCGAAAGTGCCAGACCCCCCATCCCCCCACACCCCCCACACCTCCGTCTAACAGCCAAACTTCCCAATTCCACAGAGACCCCCCATCCCCCCACACCCCCCACACCTCCGTCTGACACCCAAACTTCCCAATTCCACAGAGAACGCCGAAAGTGCCAGACCCCCCCATCCCCCCCCATCCTGCCCACCCCACCCCCCACACCTCCGTCTGACACCCAAACTTCCCAATTCCACAGAGACCCCCCATCCCCCCACACCCCCCACACCTCCGTCTGACACCCAAACTTCCCAACTCCACAGAGAACGCCGAAAGTGCCAGACCCCCCCATCCCCCCCCATCCTGCCCACCCCACCCCCCACACCTCCGTCTGACACCCAAACTTCCCAATTCCACAGAGAAGGCGGAAAGTGCCAGACCCCCCCATCCCCCCCATCCTGCCCACCCCACCCCCCACACCTCCGTCTGACACCCAAACTTCCCAACTCCACAGAGAACGCCGAAAGTGCCAGACCCCCCCCCATCCCCCCATCCTGGCCACCCCACCCCCCACACCTCCGTCTGACAGCCAAACTTCCCAATTCCACAGAGACCCCCCATCCCCCCACACCCCCCACACCTCCGTCTGACACCCAAACTTCCCAATTCCACAGAGAAGGCGGAAAGTGCCAGACCCCCCCATCCCCCCCCATCCTGCCCACCCCACCCCCCACACCTCCGTCTGACAGCCAAACTTCCCAATTCCACAGAGAACGCGGAAAGTGCCAGACCCCCCCATCCCCCCCATCCTGCCCACCCCACCCCCCACACCTCCGTCTGACAGCCAAACTTCCCAATTCCACAGAGAACATGGAAAGTGCCAGACCCCCCCATCCCCCCCCCATCCTGCCCACCCCACCCCCCACACCTCCGTCTGACAGCCAAACTTCCCAATTCCACAGAGAACGCGGAAAGTGCCAGACCCCCCCACCCCCCCCATCCTGCCCACCCCACCCCCCACACCTCTGTCTGACACCCAAACTTCCCAATTCCACAGAGACCCCCCATCCCCCCACACCCCCCACACCTCTGTCTGACACCCAAACTTCCCAATTCCACAGAGACCCCCCATCCCCCCACACCCCCCACACCTCCGTCTGACACCCAAACTTTCCAACTCCACAGAGAACGCCGAAAGTGCCAGACCCCCCCATCCTGCCCACCCCACCCCCCACACCTCCGTCTGACAGCCAAACTTCCCAATTCCACAGAGAACGCCGAAAGTGCCAGACCCCCCCATCCCCCCCATCCTGCCCACCCCACCCCCCACACCTCCGTCTGACAGCCAAACTTCCCAATTCCACAGAGAACGCGGAAAGTGCCAGACCCCCCCATCCCCCTCATCCTGCCCACCCCACCCCCCACACCTCCGTCTGACACCCAAACTTACCAATTCCACAGAGAGTGTTTTCTCTACAAATAAATGAAATAAACAAAGAAAGTCTGGCGATCGGTAAACATTGCGCCCGTCGGTAAACGTTGCGCCCGTCAGTAAACGTTGCGCCCGTCGGTAAACATTGCGCCCGTCGGTAAACATTGCGCCCGTCAGTAAACGTTGCGCCTGTCGGTAAACATTGCGCCCGTCGGTAAATGTTGCGCCCGTCAGTAAACGTTGCGCCCGTCGGTAAACGTTGCGCCCGTCAGTAAACGTTGCGCCTGTCGGTAAACATTGCGCCCGTCGGTAAATGTTGCGCCCGTCGGTAAACATTGCGCCCGTCGGTAAATGTTGCGCCCGTCGGTAAACGTTGCGCCTGTCGGTAAACGTTGCGCCCGTCGGTAAACGTTGCGCCCGTCGGTAAACATTGCGCCCGTCGGTAAATGTTGCGCCCGTCGGTAAACGTTGCGCCTGTCGGTAAACATTGCGCCCGTCGGTAAACGTTGCGCTTGACGGTAAACGTTGCGCCTGTCGGTAAACGTTGCGCCCGTCGGTAAACGTTGCGCCTGTCGGTAAACGTTGCGCCCGTCGGTAAACGTTGCGCCTGTCGGTAAACATTGCGCCCGTCGGTAAACGTTGCGCCCGTCGGTAAACGTTGCGCCTGTCGGTAAACGTTGCGCCCGTCGGTAAACGTTGCGCCTGTCGGTAAACGTTGCGCCTGTCGGTAAACGTTGCGCCTGTCGGTAAACGTTGCGCCCGTCAGTAAATGTTGCGCCTGTCGGTAAATGTTGCGCCCGGCTCCTCGGCGGCGTCTTTAAAGGAAAACAGAAGCTGATGATATTTTGGTTCTATTTAGGTCGTTGGCTCTGCGACTTCTCCGGTGTCTGTTCTGTGCTCGGCGGTAATTACATCATAAACTGCTCCAGGAAAACCATTCATCTCCGCCGTTGTTTTCTTCCCCCGTCTGCGCCATGGCGGTGCGGTAATGGCGGCCTCTCAGGTCACCGCTCCGATCAGCGCTCTGCTAAAGTTCATCCGGCATTTTCCATTCCGCTTATCTGTGAATTGTGAAGGCCGCGGCACTCGAGAATTACTGAATTGTTCCCCTCACCTTTCCTCAGTCTCCCCTCCCCCAGTGATCAGACTGTACATTGTGACTTTGTAGTAGGAGGAGGAGGAATTTCTTCAGTCTCCCCTCCGTCAGGCAAGGTAGGTGCCAGCCAGAGCGCCATCCCCCAAGACAGAAGCACTACTATGTGCGGGCTGTCAACGCTTTTTTCTGCCAGACGGGTGCCACCCAGCCTGTTCCCAACTGGCACCCAACCCATCCCGGCCACCACCTAACCCGTCCCCGACCTCCACCCAACCCGTCCCGGCCACCACCCAACCCGTCCCCGACCTCCACCCAACCTGTCCCGGCCACCACCTAACCCGTCCCCGACCTCCACCCAACCCGTCCCGGCCACCACCCAACCCGTCCCCGACCTCCACCCAACCTGTCCCGGCCACCACCTAACCCGTCCCCGACCTCCACCCAACCCGTCCCTGGCCACCACCTAACCCATCCCCGACCTCCACCCAACCTGTCCCGGCCACCACCTAACCCGTCCCCGACCTCCACCCAACCCGTCCCTGGCCACCACCCAACCCGTCCCCGACCTCCACCCAACCCGTCCCGGCCACCACCTAACCCGTCCCCGACCTCCACCCAACCCGTCCCGGCCACCACCCAACCCGTCCCCGACCTCCACCCAACCTGTCCCGGCCACCACCTAACCCGTCCCCGACCTCCACCCAACCCGTCCCTGGCCACCACCTAACCCGTCCCCGACCTCCACCCAACCCGTCCCTGGCCACCACCTAACCCGTCCCCGACCTCCACCCAACCCGTCCCTGGCCACCACCTAACCCGTCCCCGACCTCCACCCAACCCGTCCCGGCCACCACCTAACCCGTCCCCGACCTCCACCCAACCCATCCCCGGCCACCACCCAACCCGTCCCTGGCCACCACCTAACCCGTCCCCGACCTCCACCCAACCCGTCCCGGCCACCACCTAACCCGTCCCCGACCTCCACCCAACCCATCCCCGACCTCCACCCAACCCGTCCCTGGCCACCACCTAACCCGTCCCCGACCTCCACCCAACCCGTCCCGTCCACCACCTAACCCGTCCCCGACCTCCACCCAACCCGTCCCTGGCCACCACCTAACCCATCCCCGACCTCCACCCAACCCGTCCCTGGCCACCACCCAACCCGTCCCTGGCCACCACCCAACCCGTCCCCGACCTCCACCCAACCCGTCCCTGGCCACCACCTAACCCGTCCCCGACCTCCACCCAACCCGTCCCGGCCACCACCTAACCCGTCCCCGACCTCCACCCAACCCGTCCCAGGCCACCACCCAACCCATCCCTGGCCACCACCTAACCCATCCCCGACCTCCACCCAACCCGTCCCTGGCCACCACCTAACCCGTCCCCGACCTCCACCCAACCCGTCCCGGCCACCACCTAACCCGTCCCCGACCTCCACCCAACCCGTCCCTGGCCACCACCTAACCCGTCCCTGGCCACCACCTAACCCGTCCCTGGCCACCACCCAACCCGTCCCTGGCCACCACCTAACCCGTCCCCGACCTCCACCCAACCCGTCCCGGCCACCACCCGACCCGTCCCTGACCTCCACCCAACCCGTCCCTGGCCACCACCCAACCCGTCCCTGGCCACCACCTAACCCGTCCCTGACCTCCACCCAACCCGTCCCTGGCCACCACCTAACCCGTCCCCGACCTCCACCCAACCCGTCCCGGCCACCACCTAACCCGTCCCCGACCTCCACCCAACCCGTCCCTGGCCACCACCCAACCCGTCCCTGGCCACCACCTAACCCGTCCCCGACCTCCACCCAACACGTCCCTGGCCACCACCTAACCCGTCCCCGACCTCCACCCAACCCGTCCCGGCCACCACCTAACCCGTCCCCGACCTCCACCCAACCCGTCCCTGGCCACCACCCAACCCGTCCTTGGCCACCACCTAACCCGTCCCTGGCCACCACCCAACCCGTCCCTGGCCACCACCTAACCCGTCCCCGACCTCCACCTAACCCGTCCCTGACCTCCACCCAACCCGTCCCTGGCCACCACCTAACCCGTCCCCGACCTCCACCCAACCCGTCCCTGGCCACCACCTAACCCGTCCCCGACCTCCACCCAACCCGTCCCGGCCACCACCTAACCCGTCCCCGACCTCCACCCAACCCGTCCCTGGCCACCACCCAACCCGTCCCTGGCCACCACCTAACCCATCCCCGACCTCCGCCCAACCCGTCCCTGGCCACCACCTAACCCGTCCCCGACCTCCACCCAACCCGTCCCTGGCCACCACCTAACCCGCCCCCGACCTCCACCCAACCCGTCCCGGCCACCACCTAACCCGTCCCCGACCTCCACCTAACCCTGTCCCCGACCTCCACCCAACCCTACGATCCGCAAGTATATCCAGAGTCACATTAGGGAGGACGGCATGTCCCCCAAGTGCCATCTGAGGTGCCCCCCACCAAGAACCGCTTGACATGGACAAATGGGCTTTATGCAGAGCATACCGCCATTTTGCCCTGTGCTATAAAGCACACACATAGGGCCAGATTCTCATAGAATTCCGGCGGCGTAGCGTAAGCCAGTTACACTACGCCGCCGCATCGTACTAGAGCAAGTGCTTTAATCTCAAAGCACTTGCTCCATAGTTTTCGCCTGCGTCGTGTAAATCGCCCAGCGTAAGCCCGCGCAATTCAAATGGGGCGGCTTGTATTTAAATTAAGCGCGCCCCCGCGTCGAACGAACTGCGCATAAGCCGGCCGGGGAAAAAGCCCAGTGCGCATGCTCCAGCTCACTTCGGAAAGCGTTGTTGAAACCGACGTCAAAACGACGTGAGCGTCATTCACGCAACTCCCTATTCGCGAACGAGTTAGTAAAACGATGTAAGTGACGGAAAAAGCCGACGCTGACCCGACGCCATACTTAACATGGCATCCGACGGAACTTCGTAAGGTTACTCCACATCTTTATGAAATGGGAGCCTCTGGGATAAAGTATATATATATGGGATAAAGTGTACCATCATCCTTGCAATTTAGATAGAATGTACTTGGGTCTAAGGTCCCCGAACCAAAGAGCCAAGAAGGGGAGGTTTGGGCCAAGTTGGACTGTTGCGGTACTAATGTGCAGATAAAACATAAGAATAAAGGATTAAAAATGTGATAATTTTATTACAGTACACAGACACAACAAAATACAAAATTAAAATTATGGCAATCACAAACGCAGCATCAGGACAGAAATCCCCGCAAAGGGAAAAACAGTGCGATGGGTTGAAGATTGTCACAAGCTCTCTACTAGTTTCGCGGTTGAAACCGCTTCATCAGGAGAAGATCTAGACAGTCCCGCCTCCAAGTGACGGCAGGCGGAGACAGACAATATCCCAACGGTGGCCGGGGTGGGCACATGTCAGCAGGGACCTACTTGTCTAGTGTGGAGAAATGTATATAGGAATATGTAAGTTTTTGTACATACGGCCGACCTCATCAGGTGAGGAGGGTGTGTGGGGAGGTGAGACACTGGTGGTGATAACTGGTGAACTTACATATTCCTATATACATTTCTCCACACTAGACAAGTAGGTCCCTGCTGACATGTGCCCAGCCCACCCCGGCCACCGTTGGGATATTGTCTGTCTCCGCCTGCCGTCACTTGGAGGCGGGACTGTCTAGATCTTCTCCTGATGAAGCGGTTTCAACCGCGAAACTAGTAGAGAGCTTGTGACAATCTTCAACCCATCGCACTGTTTTTCCCTTTGCGGGGATTTCTGTCCTGATGCTGCGTTTGTGATTGCCATAATTTTAATTTTGTATTTTGTTGTGTCTGTGTACTGTAATAAAATTATCACATTTTTAATCCTTTATTCTTATGTTTTATCTGCACATTAGTACCGCAACAGTCCAACTTGGCCCAAACCTCCCCTTCTTGGCTCTTTGGTTCGGGGACCTTAGACCCAAGTACATTCTATCTACTCCACATCTTTGCAGGGGTAACCATACGCGGACGAAAACGACGTACGTGACGACGGGGCGGCGTAAAAGCGATCGGGAATCGGCGTACTAGCCTCATTTGCATATGCAAATGAGAAAACAACGTAAAGGCCACCTAGTGGCCGGAGTTGTCATTACACCTACGATCCGCAAGTGTAATGGTTTTACGCTTGTCGGATGTTGAAGCGTATCTATGCCAAAGTGATGCTAAGAATCACTCGCATAGATATGAGGCAAAAAAACGGCGATACGACGGGGGATCTGAGATACTCCATCGTATCGCCGCTGAGAATCTGGCCCTTAGTCTTAGTGAAATAAGCCATCTTTACCTAAATAAGTTCACTCACCATATATTCCCTGCCATTCATTCAGTAATCGACCATCACACCAGCTTGTTATCATCCATCCCTCCCAGTCATCACTGGTTTGCCGACGCCCTCACAGGTCAGCTTTATTACCACAATAGGCTTCACAGACCACATCTGATTGGAGGAGATCACAGCATGTGACCATAGAAAGTGATGTCACAGCATGTGGGCTCCTCCATAGAAAGTGATGTCACAGCATGTGACCGCCTCCATAGGAAGTGATGTCACAGCATGTGACCGCCTCCATAGGAAGTGATGTCACAGCATGTGACCTCCTCCATAGGAAGTGATGTCACAGCATGTGACCTCCTCCATGGGAAGTGATGTCACAGCATGTGACCGCCTCCATAGGAAGTGATGTCACAGCATGTGACCGCCTCCATAGGAAGTGATGTCACAGCATGTGACCTCCTCCATGGGAAGTGATGCCACAGCATGTGACCACCTCCATAGGAAGTGATGTCACAGCATGTGACCGCCTCCATAGGAAGTGATGTCACAGCATGTGGGCTCCTCCATAGAAAGTGATGTCACAGCATGTGCCCCCCCACCAAGTGCACCCAGAGTGGCCCCCCACCAAGTGCACCCAGAGTGCCCCCCACCAAGTGCACCCAGAGTGCCTCCCACCAAGTGCACCCAGGGTGCCTCCCACCAAGTGCACCCAGAGTGCCCCCCACCAAGTGCACCCAGAGTGCCCCCCACCAAGTGGACCCAGAGTGCCCCCCACCAAGTGGACCCAGAGTGCCCCCCACCAAGTGGACCCAGGGTGCCCCCCACCAAGACGCTGTGTGTGAGGTCATATCTTCTATTCCAGGCAGGGAAGGGAAAATATAAATCAAAGAATTAAACTTCAGCTGTGACTGGACGGTAATTGTGAGACTCTCATTGGCAGATGTATTGTTTAGGGAGAATGGCCCCGCCCCTTTTATAAATCCTCTACCTATATCCATGTATATGAAGTATATAGATGCCCTCTGACCCCCAACCAGGAGGGGGAGGGGCGCTTTCATTAATCCCTCTCTGTGTGTCCGGAGAATTCAGGAAAACTTAATCTGGAAGAATTACTTTGTAACATTCCGAGTCTTAAAATGTCATCCGTGATTAATCTTCTGCCGCAGCGCCCCCTCCCCCATCAGCCAATCGTCAGAACAGCCTGCAGAGCCCACAACAGACTGTCAGCTCTGCTGCCCAGAGGAAGGTTTATTGTCTCTTTTCTCTGATTGGTGGAAAATAAACCCGGAGATGGAGATTTGTATCTGCTGGACCCGGAACCCCCCATAGAGGACCCCCCCCCCCCCTAAATTTACTGATAACATAGGTGTAACGGAATGACCCGTGACAACCAGAGACTTTGGAAGGATGAGAGATACTCCTGTGCCAGCGGCTCTAATAATTCCTGGGTCTAAGTCCACCCTGTGCCCTTTTGGGCGTAGGGTGGCTAATAAATCATAATTCATGTATTACATGAGATGGGACATCAATAATAATTCATGTTTGCAGGATGTCTTGAGATATCACAAGGTGTTGGCTCTTCAATGTGGGCACACATTCTGTTGAAAGGTGTTAATTGCATCGACTCCTGACAGAACTTTTCACTGTGTGATAGCCTATTGATGCCCAGGTGTTAAGACCCTTCTGCCAGAGACAGTACGTCTGTCTCTAGATGTGGATTGAAGGGAAATTCATTGTGTGATTCTATTTTGTTTGAATTCTATTGATAAAGGAATGTGATAGATCTCATCAGGGTCGGTGCCGAAATGTCTGATACTAATTAATAATTAGCCCCAGTGTATGATGAGGGGGGTGGAGATTGCATTGTCCTGTGATTAACGTTAACATGCTGTACTGGATATATAAGCAAGCTAAGAGACCAATAAAGTGTTCTTTCATTTTGGAAACTAGAGAGAACGGAGCTTGTGTCTCGTCTTTATTCTGGGAAATGGAATGGGTCGTGTCTGTAGGATTGTCGCAATGTGTCGGATAAGCTTGTCGTGGTTGGATGGAAGGTCGTAAACGGTGGTGACCGTTACATTGGTGGCACAGCAGTGGGATGATTCCATCTTCAGAAGGACGGCTACAAGGGCACATGACAATGGAGACGGTGTATGAACGGATGAAGCTCTCTTCCCTCAAGGACTTACTGGAGAGCCGGGGCAGACCGGCCAGCAACCATAAGAAAAGGGACATTATCGCAGAACTAGTCGAAATGGATAGAGCTGAGAGGCCCAGCGTAACGGAAAGGCCCAATGTAACAGACAGGACACCTGAAGAAGCAAGTTTTGATCGGGCTAAGACATTATGGTCCTAACCCTCCACCGGAGATCAGGGACCGAGTTATAGCGGCTGTGGATGCATATTTGCTACTGCAAAGAGGTTCTGCAGCAGCAGAAGTCACAGCAGCCCCAACTGAATCACTGGCCACAGAGCAGAGTGTCATGGACCTCTGCTCTTCACTAACAGAAGAGGGGGACCCTGTGGTAGTGGATGGGACTGTGGTCTCCACTCACAGCAACCCAGCGGAAGAGCTGGCAACAGAGCAGAGTGCCCCAGGCCTCTGCTCCCAACTAACAGAAGAGGGAGTTCCTGGGGTAGTGGATGGGACTTCAGTCTCCACTGACACAACCCCAGAAAATGGTGCGGCACTGAAACAGGAGGATGTCGGCTTTGCTTTTCAAGCACCGGGGGGTTTTCACCTACCACCAGTGGATGGGACTTCAGTCTCCACTGGTATACCCCAGGAATGGGGGGCAGTTGGCCCAGATCCCCAACAGCATGACGGAGTGAGCCCAGTCACCCTGTCTTCTCTCCAGCGGCTGAAAGGACTCCAGGGCGAAGGGCCAGTCCAGGCCTCTCCCCAGCGGCAGGCGTGTTCTCCGAGAGAGGCAGAGGTTGGCGGGGTGAGTAATGCTCTGTTTGGAGCAATTTATTTGGGGTACAGTATGGATACCAGCATTGGAGGACGGGAACTACTGACTGATTTCGGAGTCAACCCGTTTGGGGTTCCCTCCTGTGTCCGTCTCCCACCGAAAGGGGAGAGATGTAACGTAATGACCTGTGACAATCAGAGACTTTGGAAAGATGAGAGATACTCTTGTGCCAGCGGCTCTAATAACTCCTGGGTCTAAGTCCACCCTGTGCCCTTTTGGGTGTAGGGTGGCTAATAAAATCATAATTCATGTATTACATGAGATGGGACATTAATAATAATTCATATTGCAGGATGTCTTGAGATATCACAAGTTGTTGGCTCTTCAATGTGTGGACACATTCTTTTGAAAGGTGTTAATTTCATAGGCTCCTGACAGACCTCTTCATTGTGTGATAGCCTATTGATGCCCAGGTGTTAAGACCCTTCTGCCGGAGACAGTACGTCTGTCTCTAGATGTGGATTGAGGGGACAATCATTGTGTGATTGTATTTGTTTTGAAAACCAGAGAGAACGCAGCTTGTGTCTCGTCTTTATTCTGGGAAATGGAATGGGTCGTGTCTGTAGGATTGTCGCAATGTGTCGGATAAACTTGTCGTGGGTGATGGAAGGTCGTAAACGGTGGTGACCGTTACAATAGGAATCATTTTTTTACCTCTCCGCCATCTCCTTCTCCCACCCTTCACCCTCTCCACCATCTCCTTCTCCTAGCCTTCACCTCTTAGCCATCTCCATCTCCCACCCTTTACCCTCTCCGCCATCTCCTTCTCCCGCCCTTCACCCTCTCCGCCATCTCCTTCTCCAGCCCTTCACCCTCTCCGCCATCTCCTTCTCCAGCCCTTCAACCTCTCCGCCATCTCCTTCTCTTACCCTTCACCCTCTCCGCCATCTCCTTCTCCAGCCCTTCACCCTCTCCACCATCTCCTTCTCCCACCCTTCAACCTCTCCGCCATCTCCTTCTCTTACCCTTCACCCTCTCCACCATCTCCTTCTCCCACCCTTCACCCTCTTCGCCATCTCCTTCTCTTACCCTTCACCCTCTCTGCCATCTCCTTTTCCCACCCTTCTCCCTCTTCACCATCTCCTTCTCCCGCCCTTCACCCTCTCCGCCATCTCCTTCTCCAGCCCTTCACCCTCTCCACCATCTCCTTCTCCCACCCTTCACCCTCTCCGCCATCTCCTTCTCTTACCCTTCACCCTCTCCACCATCTCCTTCTCCTAGCCTTCACCTCTCCGCCATCTCCTTCTCCCACCCTTCACCCTCTCCACCATCTCCTTCTCCCACCCTTCACCCTCTCCACCATCTCCTTCTCCTAGCCTTCACCTCTCAGCCATCTCCATCTCCCACCCTTTACCCTCTCCGCCATCTCCTTCTCCCGCCCTTCACCCTCTCCGCCATCTCCTTCTTCAGCCCTTCACCCTCTCCGCCATCTCCTTCTCCCACCCTTCACCCTCTCCACCATCTCCTTCTCCTAGCCTTCACCTCTCAGCCATCTCCATCTCCCACCCTTTACCCTCTCCGCCATCTCCTTCTCCCGCCCTTCACCCTCTCCGCCATCTCCTTCTCCAGCCCTTCACCCTCTCCACCATCTCCTTCTCCCACCCTTCAACCTCTCCGCCATCTCCTTCTCTTACCCTTCACCCTCTCCACCATCTCCTTCTCCCACCCTTCACCCTCTTCGCCATCTCCTTCTCTTACCCTTCACCCTCTCTGCCATCTCCTTTTCCCACCCTTCTCCCTCTTCACCATCTCCTTCTCCCACCCTTCACCCTCTCCTCCATCTCCTTCTCCCACCCATCACCCTCTCCGCCATCTCCTTCTCCCGTGCTTCACCCTCTCCGCCTTCTCCTTCTCCCGCACTTCACCCACAGAATCCAGGATAACAGTGCCAAAAGGTAAAGCTGAGTCCGGTGTGGTTGTACGGTGAGTTGGGTTAGGCAGACCCAACTGGAGCTCTCAGTCCCCCTGTGCCCTGAATGGTAACTTACACATAGGAGGGTCCAGGGGAGCTGAACCAGAAGCCTCCAGCGCTCTCCCAGGCAAGCTGGTCACTCCCGTCACACATCTCCAGATTTGTTTTCTACAAACTGGGGGTAATTCTTTTTGAATTTGGTGTATTTACCTGAACCCCCCCCCCACCACAGACATGTTGGTAAAGTTTTGAATGTGGCGCGGGTCATTTTAAAGGGCCATACCGGCAGAAGTGTCAGTAGGGATTGAATTCTTGTGATTGGTTGTCTTCTCCGGGGGTCAGACGTAGAATAGAACGTTCCGTGTTCTCCGTCATTTTCCGCTCCCTCTGATTTACAAAGGACATTGAATTCCCTCTAATCCCATCACAAGGAATTATATTGTGATCTGAGACGGGTGAGATGAGCCCCTCGTGAGCGGGCAGATCTCAGGGTATATATTATATATACATCCAGAGCCAGGTCCTGTGTTATCGCTCCCCCCTCCTCCACCAGTCTCTTGTGCCCAGCAGCCGCTTCCCTCCTCTGCCAGTCACCCGACGGCTGCCAAACCTACTTTATATAAGACCCGCCAACCGTACATTACATGCGTGCCAGCCATTCTGCCAGTGAAAACGCCACCTCGCTTCTCCGAGCGCCCGCCAAGGGTTCTCCCGGAGGATTCCATCGCAGGACGGCTTTGGAAGCACTATACCTTCCTCATTACCTGCCAGCAATAGGATGCTCAGATACCCCCCGCCAGCCACCACAGCCGGACCCCAATGTGCACAGAGCAAAATATTGTAACATTCTGCAGTGCACAGTGCAGCACACAGCAGCCTTGGGTCAGAAATGACGGCACAGAGACATTAAGGTGGAACTCCAGACAAAATCTATTTTTTTTACATTTAGGTGGGTACCCATGGATGGGGGGGGGGGGAGTCCTTTTTTTCTTGTATTTCTTTACTCCTTGTCTAGGACAGGTGGTGAGGATGGAAATTCTCCCAAGAGGGTCACAGGCAGAAATCAGTCCTAAGACAGGTTTTTAAAGAGCAACTGTCACCTCTGACCCGCTGTTGGCTCCTCCTCTGACCCACTGTTGGCCCCTCCTCTGACCCGCCGTTGTCTCCTCCTCTGACCCGCTGTTGGCTCCTCCTCTGACCCGCTGTTGGCCCCTCCTCTGACCCACTGTTGGCCCCTCCTCTGACCCTCTGTTGACTCCTCCTCTGACCCTATGTTGACTCCTCCTCTGACCCGCTGTTGGCCCCTCCTCTGACCCACTGTTGTCTCCTCCTCTGACCCGCTGTTGGCCCCTCCTCTGATCCGCTGTTGTTTCCTCCTCTGACCCGCTGTTGGCCCCTCCTCTGACCTGCTGTTGACTCCTCCTCTGACCCGCTGTTGGACAAAAGTCCATATTTGCGTATCTCCCTTTGTACAGGGAGTGCATCTCACAGTGCGCTCCCAGCACAGAGACTAGGGAACTCATCGAGAGCCCCGGGCCCCGTACTAACAATCTGTACCCGGAACTCCTGATTCACTGTGAAGCTCCGCCCCCTTGTTTCCTGATCTGTGAATGGAGGAGAGAGAAACATTGTATCCTTGCCGGGAGAGAATCAAACAGCAGTGTGTAAAATAAATAATGAAAGAAAGAATACAGTGGCGTAACCAGAGTTATGGGCGCCCGGGGCAGAATTTTTTTTTCGCCCCCCCCCCCCCCCCCTTGTATAATCATCCACTCTGGTTATAAGGATCTGTAATGTATCCCTCTCAGGGCTTTCAGCATGTAAGGGGTAAATTATTGCAGGATTAATCATTTAACCCCTTACTGTAAGGGATTAACAGACTGACCCCCCCCCCACAACCACAGATCCCCCATCATAGACTGAACCCCCCCCCCCCACAATCACAGATCCCCCATCACAGACTGACCCCCCCACAATCACAGATCCCCCATCACAGACTGACCCCCCCCTAAATAACAGACCTCTCATCACAGATGGATCCCCCCAATCACAGATAGACCCCCCACAATCACAGACCCCCTATTTAACAGACCTCAGACAGTAACCCCCACCATAGTGCAGACCTCAGACAGTAACCCCCAGTAGTGCAGACCTCAGACAGTAACCCCCCATAATAGTGCAGACCTCAGACAGTAACCCCCAGTAGTGCAGACCTCAGACAGTAACCCCCATAATAGTGCAGACCTCAGACAATAACCCCCAGTAGTGCAGACCTCAGACAGTAACCCCCAGTAGTGCAGACCTCAGACAGTAACCCCCAATAGTGCAGACCTCAGACAGTAACCCCCATAATAGTGCAGACCTCAGACAGTAACCCCCAGTAGTGCAGACCTCAGACAGTAACCCCCAGTAGTGCAGACCTCAGACAGTAACCCCCAATAGTGCAGACCTCAGACAGTAACCCCCAGTAGTGCAGACCTCAGACAGTAACCCCCAATAGTGCAGACCTCAGACAGTAACCCCCAATAGTGCAGACCTCAGACAGTAACCCCCAGTAGTGCAGACCTCAGACAATAACCCCCAGTAGTGCAGACCTCAGACATTAACCCCCAATAGTGCAGACCTCAGACATTAACCCCCAATAGTGCAGACCTCAGACATTAACCCCCAATATTGCAGACCTCAGACAGTAACCCCCAGTAGTGCAGACCTCAGACATTAACCCCCAATAGTGCAGACCTCAGACATTAACCCCCAATAGTGCAGACCTCAGACATTAACCCCCAATAGTGCAGACCTCAGACAGTAACCCCCAATAGTGCAGACCTTAGACAGTAACCCCCAATAGTGCAGACCTCAGACAGTAACCCCCAGTAGTGCAGACCTCAGACAGTAACCCCCAGTAGTGCAGACCTCAGACATTAACCCCCAATAGTGCAGACCTCAGACATTAACCCCCAATAGTGCAGACCTCAGACATTAACCCCCAATAGTGCAGACCTCAGACAGTAACCCCCAGTAGTGCAGACCTCAGACAGTAACCCCCAGTAGTGCAGACCTCAGACATTAACCCCCAATAGTGCAGACCTCAGACATTAACCCCCAGTAGTGCAGACCTCAGACAGTAACCCCCAATAGTGCAGACCTCAGACAGTAACCCCCAGTAGTGCAGACCTCAGACATTAACCCCCAATAGTGCAGACCTCAGACATTAACCCCCAGTAGTGCAGACCTCAGACAGTAACCCCCAGTAGTGCAGACCTCAGACATTAACCCCCAATAGTGCAGACCTCAGACATTAACCCCCAGTAGTGCAGACCTCAGACAGTAACCCCCAATAGTGCAGACCTCAGACAGTAACCCCCAGTAGTGCAGACCTCAGACATTAACCCCCAATAGTGCAGACCTCAGACATTAACCCCCAGTAGTGCAGACCTCAGACAGTAACCCCCAGTAGTGCAGACCTCAGACAGTAACCCCCAGTAGTGCAGACCTCAGACATTAACCCCCAATAGTGCAGACCTCAGACAGTAACCCCCAGTAGTGCAGACCTCAGACATTAACCCCCAATAGTGCAGACCTCAGACAGTAACCCCCAATAGTGCAGACATCAGACATTACCCCCAATAGTGCAGACCTCAGACATTAACCCCCAATAGTGCAGACCTCAGACATTAACCCCCAATAGTGCAGACCTCAGACAGTAACCCCCAGTAGTGCAGACCTCAGACAGTAACCCCCAGTAGTGCAGACCTCAGACAGTAACCCCCAATAGTGCAGACCTCAGACAGTAACCCCCAATAGTGCAGACCTCAGACATTAACCCCCAGTAGTGCAGACCTCAGACAGTAACCCCCAATAGTGCAGACCTCAGACAGTAACCCCCAGTAGTGCAGACCTCAGACATTAACCCCCAATAGTGCAGACCTCAGACATTAACCCCCAGTAGTGCAGACCTCAGACAGTAACCCCCAGTAGTGCAGACCTCAGACAGTAACCCCCAGTAGTGCAGACCTCAGACATTAACCCCCAATAGTGCAGACCTCAGACAGTAACCCCCAATAGTGCAGACATCAGACATTACCCCCAATAGTGCAGACCTCAGACATTAACCCCCAATAGTGCAGACCTCAGACATTAACCCCCAATAGTGCAGACCTCAGACATTAACCCCCAGTAGTGCAGACCTCAGACAGTAACCCCCAATAGTAACCCCAATAGCAGACCTCAGACAGTAACCCCCAGTAGTGCAGACCTCAGACATTAACCCCCAATGGTGCATTAACCCCCATGACCTCAGACAGTAACCCCCAATAGTGCAGACCTCAGACAGTAACCCCCAGTAGTGCAGACCTCAGACATTAACCCCCAATAGTGCAGACCTCAGACATTAACCCCCAGTAGTGCAGACCTCAGACAGTAACCCCCAGTAGTGCAGACCTCAGACAGTAACCCCCAGTAGTGCAGACCTCAGACATTAACCCCCAATAGTGCAGACCTCAGACATTAACCCCCAGTAGTGCAGACCTCAGACCTCAGACAGCGGCGTGTGTGGTTTCCCTCAAGCGCGGGCTCCTCCTCCTCTGTGGGTGAGAACAGAGAGGAGGGCCGCCGCTGGGTGTACCAAGATGGCCGCCGCTCCGGAGCTAGGCCGAAGCCGGGGACTTTCCTAGGCCGAGGCTCCGGAGCGCTCCGCGGAGCCGGTGGATGGATTCGCCCCCCCCCATTTTTCGCCCGGTGCGACAGCCCCCCCTGCCCCCCCCCCGCTACGCCAGTGAAAGAATAGCTAGATGAAGGTTTGATGGGGGGCAGGGCGGGGTTAGTGTTTGGGTCAAAATATTTTGGGCGGGAGTTTTTCTTTGTTCAATTCAGGATCGTTGTGTTTTAGGCGCCCTCTTGTTTCTGTTCTGTACTCCGGGTACAAATATCACGTCACGCACACACGTGGGGTATCACAGCGATCGTCGGGATTCGCGTATATGAAGCGGCCGGGCGCATCTACGTTCGTGAATCGGCGTATCTCACTCATTTGCATATTGATAATGGGAACGCCGAATGCGTCCAGCGTAACTATGCGCCCACGCTACGCCGGCGTAGGCGAGTTACGTCGGACATCTGTAGCCATGTTTTACAGTGTATCTCGCTTTGCTAATCGGCGTAACAATGCGACGGCGCACATTTGTACTTAGGACGGTGTACCTGGAGATACGCTGGTGTAAAACGTTCGTGAATCCGGGCCGTAATGTTGCGCCGTTCTTTGGTGGAAGGTTATGGAAGTAACAGGAAATATACAGATACATTCATTTGTTTTGCTATTTTGGACTTTCCTTTGATAATAGTAAAAAATAAAATAAAAATAACAATGATAAAAAAAAACGGCGATTTCCGTCACCGCCAAATGAAAGCCCAACTTTTCCTGAAAAGAACGCGGAATAATCCACCTGGAGGTGAAAGTGATGAGACCCTCAGACTGAAGAACGGAGAGTCCAACATCTTCTAAGATTGATGTTCATTCGCAACGATAAAAAAACGGTATAAAAGCCAACGCATTTCAGGGGCTCTAACACCCCTCCCCCCTCCTCAGGGCCCCAATGTTGTATTCTGCTGGGAAAGCTCAATAACGGCGCAATCACTGCAATGAAGGATTTGGAAGATGAACCATGAAGAGTTCCCCGGGGGAAGATAACATCAGCAGAGGTGGAGAAATACACACAACAATGGAGCCCTGAAGAAGGGGGAGGGGTCTCAGACCCCTGAAACGCGTTGGTGGTTCTAGATTTATGTGTTGTTAGTAAACACCAATATTAGAAGTCTCGCGGGTCGCAGTTTTTGTTAATCTGGCGCTCTCATTAGACTTTCTATATGTGGATTCCCAGCTAGGGCCCCCCCCCGGGGCGGTGCCCCCTGCATGGATCTCATTGATCGTTTTACAATAAATCAATGAAGAAGAATCCACAAATAATTGTTCTGACTTCAGGTTTGCGGATGTTTTTATAAATCATCTCCATTAATATCCGCGAGTCTTCGGAGGCGCTCGGCATCTTCGTCTTCAGGATGAAATATCGCCACGTATCAGCGATCGGCTAAAAGCTCAGAGATTGCAACGCGTTCCGCCATGAATATAAAATAAATGATATCGGCTCACGAGCGCCAATCTAACACAAAGTCTTGTCGTGATGGAAGTTCGTGTCGCACCTCAGAATCCGCGCTCAGCTGGTTTTTATTTGTGGTTCCTCAATTGATATTTATTATACGCGCTTCGCCAAAATGAAGATCTCCGGGTCGGTTATAAAGATTCATGGGTATCAGGGCGGAGCTTGCCGTCATTTTACTCCAAGTCAACGCCCGACTTCCAGTAAAAACAATCACTTTATGGAGAAGGAGGAGGAGCTTGTCACACACCTGGAGAAGGAGGAGGAGCTTGTCACACCTGGAGAAGAAGGAGGAGCTTGTCACACCTGCAGAAAAAGGAGGAGCTTGTCACACCTGGAGAAGGAGGAGCTTGTCACACCTGGAGAAGAAGGAGGAGCTTGTCACACACCTGGAAAAGAAGGAGGAGCTTGTCACACCTGCAGAAGAAGGAGGAGCTTGTCACACCTGGAGAAGCAGGAGGAGCTTGTCACACACCTGGAGAAGAAGGAGAAGCTTGTCACACCTGGAGAAGGAGGAGGAGCTTGTCACACACCTGGAGAAGAAGGAGGAGCTTTTCACACACCTGGAAAAGAAGGGGGAGCTTGTCACACCTGGAGAAGAAGGAGGAGCTTGTCACACACCTGGAGAAGAAGGAGGAGCTTTTCACACACCTGGAGAAGAAGTAGGAGCTTGTCACACTTGGAGAAAAAGGGGCTTGTCACACCTGGAGAAGAAGGAGGGGCTTGTCACACCTGGAGAAGAAGGAGGAGCTTGTCACATCTGGAGAAGGAGGAGGAGCTTGTCACACCTGGAGAAGGAGGAGGAGCTTGTCACACCTGGAGAAGAAGGACAAGCTTGTCACACCTGGAGAAGGAGGAGGAGCTTGTCACACCTGGAGAAGGAGGAGGAGCTTGTCACACCTGGAGAAGAAGGAGGAGATTGTCACACCTGGAGAAGGAGGAGGAGCTTGTCACACCTGGAGAAGAAGGAGGAGCTTGTCACACCTGGAGAAGAAGGAGGCTCTTGAAGGATGCGGGGTACTCCTGTGCCAGCTTCCCCAATGACTCTTGTGTCTAGGGTCATCCTATGTCTGATAGGGGCGGGGCATAGGATGACTGAGAACTGATATCTCGGATTACATGAGGTGGGACACTAATGATAATTCATGTATTGCAGGAGATCTTGAACTATTACTGGTTGTTAGACACGTGCATTTCGTTTCTTTACGAATTTGAATTCGGATGAATTTTTCATTATTCGGAAATTCGGATGCATCCAAATTTCCGAATTACAAAATTAACGAATTTAAAGAAATTTGAAAAAACGCGAACGAAATTCGAATTCGAAAAGAATTCGAAACGAATTAGAAAAGAATTCGAATCGAATTCGTAAAAAATTCTATTCATATCGAATTCGAAAATAATTTGAATCGATAACAAATTCGAATGAAAATTGAAAGCAAATTTAAATCAAAATCGAAAAAATATAAATCGATTTCTAAAAAAGAATACAATAAAATAGAATATAAAATAATAAAACAATAGAATTAAAATCACCCTAACCCTAACCCTAACCCTAACCCTAACCCTAACCCTAACCCTAACCCTAACCCTAACCCCTAACCCTAACCCTAACCCTAACCCTAACCCTAACCCTAACCCTAACCCTAACCCTAACCCTAACCCACATGGAGGAGGACACATGGAGGAGGACGTATGGAGGAGGACGTATGGAGGAGGACACATGGAGGAGGACACATGGAGGAGGACGTATGGAGGAGGACGTATGGAGGAGGACACATGCAGGAAGGCACATGGAGGAGGACGTATGGAGGAGGACGTATGGAGGAGGAGACATGGAGGAGGACACATGGAGGAAGGCACATGGAGGAGGACGTATGGAGGAGGACACATGGAGGAGGACGTATGGAGGAGGACGTATGGAGGACACATGGAGGAGGACGTATGGAGGAGGACGTATGGAGGACACATGGAGGAGGACACATGGAGGAGGACACATGGAGGAGGACGTATGGAGGAGGACGTATGGAGGACACATGGAGGAGGACGTATGGAGGAGGACGTATGGAGGACACATGGAGGAGGACACATGGAGGACACATGGAGGAGGACGTATGGAGGAGGACACATGGAGGAGGACACATGGAGGAGGACACATGGAGGAGGACACATGGAGGAGGACGTATGGAGGAGGACGTATGGAGGACACATGGAGGAGGACACATGGAGGAAGGCACATGGAGGAGGACGTATGGAGGAGGACACATGGAGGAGGACACATGGAGGAGGACACATGGAGGAGGACACATGGAGGAGGACGTATGGAGGAGGACGTATGGAGGACGTATGGAGGAGGACACATGGAAGAAGGCACATGGAGGAGGACGTATGGAGGAGGATGCATGGAGGAGGACATATGGAGGATGCATGGAGGAGGACACATGGAGGACGTATGGAGGAGGACACATGGAGGAGGACACATTGAGGAGGACACATGGAGGAGGACACATTGAGGAGGACACATGGAGGATGCATGGAGGAGGACACATGGAGGAGGACGCATGGAGGACGCATGGAGGAGGATGTATTGCTTGCAATGAAAAAGTAAATGAATTTCTGCACACAGTGTGCGATGCGCTTCGCTCCACAATAAGAATATAAAAGAGAGAATTGTACCTCCCCTCCCCCTCTATAGTCGTATTTCTGAGACTTCGGAGGGCCCCTTCCTGATTTGTGGCCCCGGGGACACGAGAAGTTTTATTGTCTGTATAGAACGTTCTGCCTCATAATGAGCATTAAAAAAATATTAGAAAGCGTCAAACCCGCCAATTGCCGTCTGTGGCGGAACGCGTCGGCACAACATACGCCGAGGTCCCGATTGTGCCGCCGCCGCCGCCGCCTTTGTTTTATGACAAAATCCCCTCAAGAAATAAGATTTAAAAATCAATAAAGAGCAATTGGATTTATGAGATCCGAGTTCCCCGGAGACGAGTAATTCTGCGTAATGTGACGAAACGCGCCGAATCCACGCCGCCATCATTAGAAGGCTGCAGATTTATGGCGCTCCTCGCCGCCCGTGATTGATGGCGCTTCAACTCACACAAACGCAACTGTTTATTTAGACATTCGAAAGAATCTCCCCATCCATCTGTCTTCAGACCGTCCTCTTCTCTGCCCGGCAGACTTCAGCTGACGCGATTCACACGCCGAGCGACGCGATTCACACGCCCAGCGACGCGATTCACACACCGAGAGACGCGATTTACACGCCGAGAGACGCGATTCACACGCCCAGCGACGCGATTCACACGCCCAGCGACGCGATTCACACGCCGAGAGACGCGATTCACACGCCGAGCGACGCGATTCACACGCTGAGAGACGTGATTCACACGCCCAGCGACGCGATTCACACGCCGAGAGACGCGATTCACACACCGAGAGACGCGATTTACACGCCGAGAGACGCGATTCACACGTCGAGCGACGCGATTCACATGCCCAGCGACACGATTCACACGCCCAGCGACGCGATTCACACGCCGAGAGACGTGATTCACACGCTGAGAGACCCGATTCACACGCCCAGCGACGCGATTCACACGCCGAGAGACGCGATTCACACACCGAGAGACGCGATTTACACGCCGAGAGACGCGATTCACACGTCGAGCGACGCGATTCACATGCCCAGCGACGCGATTCACACGCCCAGCGACGCGATTCACACGCCGAGAGACATGATTCACACGCTGAGAGACGCGATTCACGCGCCGAGAGACGCGATTCACACGCCGAGCGACGCGATTCACGCGCCGAGAGACGCGATTCACACGCCGAGAGACGCGATTCACACGCCCAGCGACGCGATTCACACGCCGAGCGACGCAATTCACACGCCGAGAGACGCGATTTACACGTGTGCTGATTGGCCACTTGTAGTCTCCATTGGAAGACCATGTGACGGGGTGACAACCCAGGAGACATTTGTGAGACGGGGACAGAGCGTTGTCACCCGACAACAGGAAGTGCCTGAAGCCGGACCTCCATGGCGGGATCACCGGGACACTTCAATGGAATCTGCAGATTCAAACATTTTAGAAATATTTTATGAAATGAAGACAGTGAGATTTGCGCGCTCCTCGCCGCATTCATCGCTCTGCTCGCTCCTTGCCGCGTTCATAGCTGTGCGCGCTCCTCGCCGCGTTCATAGCTGTGCGCGCTCCTTGCCGCGTTCATAGCTGTGCGCGCTCCTTGCCGCGTTCATCGCTCTGCTCTCTCCTTGCCGCGTTCATAGCTGTGCGCGCTCCTCGCCGCGTTCATCGCTCTGCGCGCTCCTCGCCGCGTTCATAGCTGTGCGCGCTCCTTGCCGCGTTCATCGCTCTGCGCGCTCCTCGCCGCGTTCATAGCTGTGCGTGCTCCTCGCCGCGTTCATCGCTCTGCGCGCTCCTCGCCGCGTTCATCGCTCTGCGCGCTCCTCGCCGTACAAACGTTGGAGGCGGGCGGCACAGATCCTTATTGATATGGATGTATGGAGGACATGAAATAAGGAGAGACCCCCAGACCAGCCGAGCAGCTGAAATGAGCTCTGTGTGCGTCCGCTGAACCCCCACGTACCCCGCCATGGCCGCTGATCTTCATCTCGTCCTCTGATACGGCGAGGACACATTTACATAATCCCGCTGAGAATATCTCATGTACAGCGCTGACAGCAGCTTCACGCCGTCTCATTCCTATTATTTGTAGATTAAATAAAGACGGCGTGTCGGCGGTGAGAGCGATCGGAGCGATCGGAGCGTGAGCGCAGCGACACTTCATTACTGGAACATTCACCCCAAAAATCATCATCTTTCTCCAATTACAGGAAGCCTGCAGAGTCTCCCTCTAGTGGCCGTCTGTGTGATTAGCATCCTTGCTTAAAGACTGCTAATTAGCTGGAAGAGACGAGCCGAGTTCACGCCAAGCTGGCCGGCTGGTCAGGAGTTCAGGTGAACCCGGACATGAGGAGCCGGACCTCATCTATAAACGGGGGAATAATAGACATGATCACTGACGGAAAATGTCTTCCTTTTTATTCCTGTTATTTCCGGTCGTAAATTACATTTTTTTTTAAATGTTTGTTAGTGAAAATAACAAATTTATCCGAAATAACAAATTCCGCATCCAAACAAACGGAATGTAACAAATTTATAATAATAATAAAATGTTTATTGTTTATTATTGTTATTTATTATTATTAATTCGTTATTTTCACTAACAGACAAATTTGAAAGGAAATTCCAATCTTTATCATTTAATAGTTAAGATATTATTTCAGATTTTCGAATTTATGAATTTTGGAAGATCCTGACCTGGAGATGAGCCAATGAGGTGACGGGTACAACCCTCCGCTCCCCCCGTAGGTGGCGCTATAACGGCAGCACTGGAGACAAGCAGTGTGATTCGCTTCATTCAACCTAATACAAATGGAAAGTTCCGGCGTCCGTTCGCTGCAAAGCGTAAATGTCGCCCTACGTATCGGACTCGCCGAATCCCCGCGGCCGGTCTTCCGCGTCATTCAATGAATCGTGAATTGCTTTCCATATTTGACAAATACAACATTCAAAAATGATTCGTATTTTATCATCGGCTCGCTCTTCGTGGGACGTCCCTGTGTGACATCACTTCCCCTAATAAGGGGGAGGGGCTATCCTCCCATGAGGAGGTACACTATCCACATTAGGATGCTCACATCAATGGGGTGAAGAGTCTTTAAAGCAGGATACCCCATTGGCTCCCATCGGGTGACTCCCACCCCTACAGAGGACCTTCATTAGGGGGCGCTCTCCGCTCCACAAGTGGTGGAAGTCAATGGTCCTTCAGGCAGTTCTCCAAGTTCACCAGCCAATCAGGTTCACCGTTGAATTTCTGTTCTGATTGAATCAAATCGATTCACACAATCAGCCGTGATGTTCTGGGAACACCGATTGCGGAGCCGAGGGAAAATGGCTGCCAGGAATTCTCAGCCCCGCCCACCGGTAATGTGGATGAAAGTTCTGCACCAAAGAATTCGGAGTCCCGCCCCCGGCAGCTTCCAGCGGCGGTGATCATTGGACAATAAACAATATTAGGCAGGATTCCCCTTTAAAGTACAACTTGCTGAGGAGAATCGCGCCGAGGTGAGTCCTGAAGTGCAGTGCCTACTTACCTCCCTTATTCCAGCGTCTCGTCTCCGAAGGCTGTGCTGAGTAGCAGAGCTGTGGAAATCTCAGAACTGCATAAAAACTTCACCTGTGTATGAAGATCTTTACATTCTAATTATTACTTTGGGGTCTTTATTTGTAAAAAAATGTATTATACATCCTTTGAATGTACATTCATTCAATGTGAACGGGGACCCCCCCCCCCGAATTTTTGTTTCATGTTTTTCATTGATTTCAATCAGACAAACTCTGCATTTGGCCACTAGATGGCGCCAAGTATTATACAGAACTCCTATGATACTTAGCACCATCTAGTGGCCAAACAAAGTACTTTTTGTTTGGAATCAATGAATAACATTCGTCCAGCGCAGGAAATGGCCCCATAGCATTCATGTGTTGGCCTGATTCTCACAGAACGAATGCACGCGACTTGAAATGGATGATTTTTTTTTTGTCCGGCTTGCACGCCGCGGTCCATGGTGCCGGAGTGCGCTTCTTATCTTTTGGCTCTCCATATCACTGCAGAATAATTATTGAAAGCTCGGTGAAGAGCCGGCGGTGGAGCCAGCCGGGCCTCTCGATGGGTTAATCTTCATAGGACTGGCCCGGCTCTGATAGCGTTCTGTGTAATGGAGAGCGCGTGAGAGGCCGGCGATCAATCGAAAAGGCGCCACACAGCCGTGACCTGAAAATCACACGACAGGCGGCAGATAAAACCCTCCAAATGATGGGACTGGAAGGCAGAGCGGCCCCCGAGGTATGTACATTGTGTGCTGACAGGTAGGTGACAAGGAGCCTCCCAGACAGTTAGCAGAACATCTGTATGGGGGAAGGGAGGGGAAAGACTGGAAGAGCTTCTCAGAGACCTGAGAGGAGGATTGAAGGGTTCATTAATATAAATCTGATATCAGAGCAGCTGGATGACAACTCAACAGGCGCTCCGAGAACGAGTCCGGCCCCTCCCCCCCCCACACGCCAACCAGCAATAAATGTCTGCAGAGCAATACATACTACACATGGAAGTACTGAGCGTAGAGGGATGGGAAGGAAGGATAGAGAGGGAAGAATAGGGAGGGAAGGAAGGAATGAAGGATTGGAAGGAAGGAAGGAAAGGAAGGAAGGAAGGAAAGGAAGGATGGATAGGGAGGGAAGGAAGGAATGATAGGGAGGGAAGGAAGGATAGATGTATGGATAGGGAAAGATGAATAAAGAGGAAAGGGAGGTGAGAATTATTGAGAAGGAATGAAGGAAGAAAGGAAAGGAGTAAAAACAGTGAAGGAAGGGAAGAAGGGAGGAAAGATAGGTTATGAAGGAAGGATGGAAGGAAGGGTGGATAGGGAAGGGAGGTCAGGCAAGGAAGCAGGGATGTATAGGGAAGGATGGGGAGGAAGGAACGATAGGGAAGGAAAGGAAAGATAGGGAAGGATGGGGAAGGAAGTAAGGGTGGGGAAGGATAGGGAAGGAAGGATGAATGGAGAAGGAAGGAAGAATGGGGAAGGAAGGAAGAATGGGGAAGGAAGGAAGGAAGGAAGTATGGGGAAGGAAGGAAGGAAGGAAGGAAGTATGGGGAAGGAAGGAAGGAAGGAAGTATGGGGAAGGAAGGAAGAATGGGGAAGGAAGGTTGTATAGGGAAGAACGGGGAAGAATAAAAGGTTAGGGAAGGATGTGGATGGAAGGTCTTCTCTCGGGTCTTCTCTCTGGTCTTCTCTCAAGTCCTCTCCTTGGTCTTCTTTTGGGTCTTCTTTCTGGTGGTCTCTCGTGTCTTCTCTCGGGTCGTCTCTCGGGTCTTCTCTCGGGTCTTCTCTCAAGTCCTCTCCTTGGTCTTCTCTTGGGTTTTCTTTCTGGTGGTCTCTGGTGTCTTCTCTCAGGTCTTCTCTCGGGTCTTCTCTCGGGTCTTCTCTCGGGTCTTCTCTCGGGTCTTCTCTCTGGTCTTCTCTCAGGTCTTCTCTCTGGTCTTCTCTCAAGTCCTCTCCTTGGTCTTCTCTTGGGTCTTCTCTCTGGTGGTCTCTCGTCTTGTCTTCTCTCGGGTCGTCTCTCGGTCTTCTCTCGGGTCGTCTCTCGTGTCTTCTCTCGAGTCCTCTCTCTGGTGGTCTCTCGTGTCTTCTCTCGGGTCGTCTCTCGGGTCTTCTCTCGGGTCGTCTCTCGTGTCTTCTCTCTGGTCTTCTCTCTGGTCTTCTCTCAGGTCTTCTCTCGAAGTCTTCTCTCGGGTCTTCTCTCTGGTCTTCTCTCAGGTCTTCTCTCAGGTCTTCTCTCTGGTCTTCTCTCTGGTCTTCTCTTGGGTGTTCTCTCTGGTGTTCTCTCAGGTCTTCTCTCGGGTCGTCTATAGGGTCTTCTCTCGGGTCTTCTCTCTGGTCTTCTCTCGAGTACTCTCTCTGGTCTTCTCTCGAGTCCTCTCTCTGGTCTTCTCTCGAGTCCTCTCTCTGGTCTTATCTCAGGTCTTCTCTTGGGTCTTTTCTCGGGTCTTCTCTCGGGTCCTCTCTCTGGTGGTCTCTCGTGTCTTCTCTCGGGTCGTCTCTCGGGTCTTCTCTCGGGTCTTCTCTCAAGTCCTCTCCTTGGTCTTCTCTTGGGTTTTCTTTCTGGTGGTCTCTCGTGTCTTCTCTCAGGTCGTCTCTCGGGTCTTCTCTCGGGTCTTCTCTCGGGTCTTCTCTCGGGTCTTCTCTCTGGTCTTCTCTCAGGTCTTCTCTCTGGTCTTCTCTCAAGTCCTCTCCTTGGTCTTCTCTTGGGTCTTCTCTCTGGTGGTCTCTCGTGTCTTCTCTCGGGTCGTCTCTCGGGTCTTCTCTCGGGTCGTCTCTCGTGTCTTCTCTCGAGTCCTCTCTCTGGTGGTCTCTCGTGTCTTCTCTCGGGTCGTCTCTCGGGTCTTCTCTCGGGTCGTCTCTCGTGTCTTCTCTCTGGTCTTCTCTCTGGTCTTCTCTCAGGTCTTCTCTCGAAGTCTTCTCTCGGGTCTTCTCTCTGGTCTTCTCTCAGGTCTTCTCTCAGGTCTTCTCTCTGGTCTTCTCTCTGGTCTTCTCTTGGGTGTTCTCTCTGGTGTTCTCTCAGGTCTTCTCTCGGGTCGTCTATAGGGTCTTCTCTCGGGTCTTCTCTCTGGTCTTCTCTCGAGTTCTCTCTCTGGTCTTCTCTCGAGTCCTCTCTCTGGTCTTCTCTCGAGTCCTCTCTCTGGTCTTATCTCAGGTCTTCTCTTGGGTCTTTTCTCGGGTCTTCTCTCGGGTCCTCTCTCTGGTCTTCTCTCTGGTCTTCTCTCTGGTGGTCTCTTGTGTCTTCTCTCGGGTCGTCTCTCGGGTCTTCTCTCGGGTCTTCTCTCATGTCTTCTCTCGGGTCTTCTCTCGGGTCCTCTCTCTGGTCTTCTCTCTGGTCTTCTCTCTGGTCTTCTCTTGGGTCTTCTCTTGGGTCTTCTCTCTGGTGGTCTTTTGTGTCTTCTCTCGGGTCGTCTCTCGGGTCTTCTCTCGGGTCTTCTCTCGGGTCTTCTCTCAGGTCTTCTCTCAGGTCTTCTCTTATGTCTTCTCTCTGGTCTTCTCTCTGGTCTTCTCTCTCGGGGTCTCTCTCTCTCTCGGGTCTTCTCTCTCTTCTCTCATGGGGTCTTCTCTCGGGTCTTCTCTCATGGTCTTCTCTCTGGGTCTTCTCTCTTCTCTCTGGTCTTCTCTCTGTCTCTCTTGGGTCTTCTCTTGGGTCTTCTCTCTGGTGGTCTCTTGTGTCTTCTCTCGGGTCGTCTCTCGGGTCTTCTCTCGGGTCTTCTCTCGGGTCTTCTCTCGGGTCTTCTCTCAGGTCTTCTCTCGGGTCTTCTCTTATGTCTTCTCTCTGGTCTTCTCTCAGGTCTTCTCTCAGGTCTTCTCTCGAAGTCCTCTCTCGGGTCTTCTCTTGGGTCTTCTCTCTGGTGGTCTCTCGTGTCTTCTCTCGGGTCGTCTCTTGGGTCCTCTCTCTGGTCTTCTCTCAGGTCTTCTCTCAGGTCTTCTCTCAAAGTCTTCTCTCGGGTCTTCTCTCATGTCTTCTCTCTGGTCTTGTCTCGGGTCGTCTCTTGAGTCTTCGCTCAGAATGACGTTCGTTATTTTCAGACTTTGTATGTCTTGTCACAGCAGATGTTTTTTAACGAGTACTCAAAGCTGATTGGCAGCTCCCGGGGTCTCCTCAGGGAAGGGGGAGGGGATTGCGTGGCCATATTTGGGCAGTGATGTCACTGTTATCCCCACGCATTGCTCTCCTGGCAGAGATTCCAAGTGACATCAGTGGTTTCTAGGGACATGGCGGGTGCAAGCACCTGCTGCTTCCTTAGGAACCATTTACAACAGGAAACTGTCATACATAGAAGTGGTTAATATACAATTTATATATCTGAAGCTCGGCTCCCGCCAATCAAGAGGCAGAACAGCCAAAGCTCAGTCTGAACCCGAGATTGGACAGAACGGCTGGCTCACCCCTACTGACATGTACATCATATACTGACATCCAACCTATACAGACCTGCCAACAGCCAACCGATGGAGCAGACACGGCAGGCTGACAACACTGCCGATCATTTCTAGGCCGCAGTTTAGTGTTGTCACTGCAGCAGGAAGAGAGAACTGCATTCAGTGAGAAGATACTAAGATAGTGAAGAGGTTTGGGATTTGGGATTTGGGATTTGGGATTTGGGATTCTCAGTAACCTTTTTTTTTACTAACCTGACAATTCATTTTTTTCTGGAAACATTTTGCTACAAATGACAGAAAGTCTCACAGACACTTCAGGGTTTGTCTTGGTTAGGAAGAGTCGGCATTCATACCCATCGGGTGGACATTTCCCTGCATGGCAGATGTGGACTTTACCCACGGGTCTCTCACCCTCATTAGGCTGTCATGTTCCGACAGCGGCAATATGAGACATCAATGTTTTATGAAGGATCCGGCATCTTGAGGAGTCAGCAGTCTTGGCCCTTCTTTGCATAAGATCAATACTTGTAATCAGGCACATTTGTAAGCTGTAACTATGAAAAACGCAATCAATGGGAGTGAGGGCCGGCTCCATGGATGTGTATCAATAATTGCATCAGATTCAGGGTGAGGGGGCAGGGCAGGGGGCGCAGGCATTCGGGTTTAATGATATGTTTGATTCAGAGGTCAGGTCAATCCTCAGAAACGAGTCCGATGGGAAGGAAAACATTCCAACGGTGCAAATAATAAAAAATCTGCTGTAATTAAAAAACCAGAATCGCTTTATAAAGGAGAACTCCGACTGGAACATCAGGATAGCGGTTCTTGTATTGGGGACAGCACTTTATATACGGCTCCTCTACTGGACACCACAACAGTCTTCTGCTTCTCCCGAAACACTACAAGAATATGTCTGTGTCCAGCACCATGGAGAGCAACAGGAGGTCATACCCCCCCCAGATCCATGGAGAGCAACATGAGGTCATACCCCCCCCCCCCAGGACCATGGAGAGCAACAGGAGGTCATACCCCCCCCAGGACCATGGAGAGCAACAGGAGGTCATATCCCCCCCAGCACCATGGAGAGCAACAGGAGGTCATATCCCCCCCAGCACCATGGAGAGCAACAGGAGGTCATATCCCCCCCAGCACCATGGAGAGCAACAGGAGGTCATACCCCCCCCAGGACCATGGAGAGCAACAGGAGGTCATACCCCCCCCCCCAGGACCAAGGAGAGCAACAGGAGGTCATACCCCCCCCCAGGACCATGGAGAGCAACAGGAGGTCATACCCCCCCCCAGGACCATGGAGAGCAACAGGAGGTCATACCCCCCCAGCACCATGGAGAGCAACAGGAGGTCATACCCCCCCCAGGACCATGGAGAGCAACAGGAGGTCATATCCCCCCAGCACCATGGAGAGCAACAGGAGGTCATATCCCCCCCAGCACCATGGAGAGCAACAGGAGGTCATATCCCCCCCAGCACCATGGAGAGCAACAGGGGACCATATCCCCCCAGCACCATGGAGAGCAACAGGAGGTCATACCCCCCCAGCACCATGGAGAGCAACAGGAGGTCATATCCCCCCAGCACCATGGAGAGCAACAGGAGGTCATATCCCCCCCAGCACCATGGAGAGCAACAGGAGGTCATATCCCCCCCAGCACCATGGAGAGCAACAGGGGACCATATCCCCCCAGCACCATGGAGAGCAACAGGATGTCATACCCCCCCAGCACCATGGAGAGCAACAGGAGGTCATATCCCCCCAGCACCATGGAGAGCAACAGGGGGTCATATCCCCCCCCCAGCACCATGGACAGTATGGTCCGGATTCACAAATCACGTTACGCCGACAAAGTGCAAATGTGTGCCGGCGTATGTGTACGCCAGAGTCACAAACCAGCATACGCCTAAAAACTGCCCACCCTACGCTGACATATCTTGCACACACCGGCGTAGCGTGGGCGCAAATATGGGCATGGACAGAGATATAGGGCCAGATTCACGAACACTTGCGCTGGAGTATTTGGATATGCGCCGCGTAACTGTGATGATGCGCCGTCGTTTCTATGTGCCCGTACCCACCAAACTAGATGCGCCCAATAACGGGTCATTTGCGACCGGCGGAACGTTCCGACGCCAGAGTATCGTCAGCGCTTAATTTCGCTGGGCGCATCAGTCGCGCCTATTGATTTCCCCTGCAAATATGCAAATGAGGGATTTTTCCCAATTCACGAACGGATTAGCACCATACGCTGGCTACATGCGCCGCGCGTATCTCGTCCGTCCGGCGCAAAGTTATTTCTACAAAAGGCTGCTTTATCTTTACTCCAGATGGCCTCAGGTCAGCAGGAGAGCAGCTACAGCAGCGTTACCGACGATAAGAGCTAGCTGAGCACCCCCACTTGCAGGACAACACCTCTGTCCATGCTTGTCTGTCAAATTTTACAGCCATGGAGGAAGACATCATAGGTCTCCATAGCCGAGATGACGGCTGACAGCTCCTGGCCATTAAAGTTCAGCTTTCTCCTGTGTGTTTGCGGGGAACGGGAGCAGCCATCTCAAAACAAAAGTAACATCACTGCGGGGAGGGGGAACAGGATATACTTTAGTGCCGAAATGGCGCTTCTACGGGCGCATTTAAACGCCCAATGGATGGCATTGCGCTGACGTTTCCCGTGAAGTGGTGCCGACGGAAGTTGTGAGCATGCGCACAAGGGGGCGAGTGGAGCCGCACTCACCGCGCATGCTCCGTGGATGATGCGCTGAACGTAAGCCTCTGCGCTGGGCTCCGCCCATCATTTACATATGATCACACCCACTTCCACTTGCGTCGGGTTACGCCAGCGCATTCTCGTTACTCTGGCGCAAGTTTACGCGCAACTGCTATGTGAATTACAGGACTTGCGCTGAAAGGGTCTTCAGAGTAACGTAAATGAGAAGCGTTACTCCAGAGGAAAGATACTCTCATCTACCTGAATCTGGCCCATAGAAGATGTCTCCAGCACCATGGACAGAGGTATAGAAGACGTCTCCAGCACCATGGACAGAGGTATAGAAGATGTCTCCAGCACCATGGACAGAGATATAGAAGATGTCTCCAGCACCATGGACAGAGGTATAGAAGACGTCTCCAGCACCATGGACAGAGATATAGAAGATGTCTCCAGCACCATGGACAGAGATATAGAAGATGTCTCCAGCACCATGGACAGAGGTATAGAAGATGTCTCCAGCACCATGGACAGAGATATAGAAGATGTCTCCAGCACCATGGACAGAGGTATAGAAGACGTCTCCAGCACCATGGACAGAGATATAGAAGATGTCTCCAGCACCATGGACAGAGATATAGAAGATGTCTCCAGCACCATGGACAGAGGTATAGAAGATGTCTCCAGCACCATGGACGGAGGTATAGAAGATGTCTCCAGCACCATGGACAGAGGTATAAAAGATGTCTCCAGCACCATGGACGGAGGTATAAAGGACGTCTCCAGCACCATGGACGGAGATCTAGAAGACGTCTCCAGCACCATGGACAGAGGTATAGAAGACGTCTCCAGCACCATGGACAGAGGTATAGAAGATGTCTCCAGCAGGATGGACAGAGGTATAGAAGACGTCTCCAGCACCATGGACAGAGGTATAGAAGACGTCTCCAGCACCATGGACAGAGGTATAGAAGACGTCTCCAGCACCATGGACAGAGGTATAGAAGATGTCTCCAGCAGGATGGACGATGACATAAGACATCTCTTTTCAGTATTATAGACAGAGATATGAGGCATCTTCTCTCTCTCTCTCTTGTATCACATCTGAGTTTTGTACGATTGACAAGGAGATGCATTGAAGTAGACAGATGAGGATACAAGGTGGTCTCATTCGATTTGAAGCGTTGTATCTCCTGAGACTCAGTTTGGCCACCCGCTGACTTAGCACCACCCACAGGCAGCTTAACTCTTCAAAAAGTCACAGAAGTTGAATAAAACACAATTTTACGTCAGATAAGTGCAGAGGATGTTTTTTCCCGTCTTTTGAAGTGTAAGAAGACAATGACTTTCCTAAGCCCCGCCTCTGCAATGACCTAATACTACCCGAGGCTTCAGCTAAGACTGAACTAATCGGTTTTAAACAGGAGGGGAAGACAGAGGGAGAAACCAAAATCAATGAAGTAAACTGCCACTAGATGTCAGCAGACTACAGAACAATAATAACTAATGCCGTTCAATATAACCCCAAAGAATTGGGGCAGAACGCGGGTGGTAATTGGGTGATGTGATTCATACACATGAAATGTTATCGGAAAGTCAGACGATTGAACCGTTTCCGTGTTTCTCATGAAAAAGACGCGGTTTTCACTTTGTGAGGAAGATTCGAGAACTGGGCCATCTCCTGATCTGATTTCCCAGTCTCCCCCAATTCTTCTCAGCAGCAGTATTGCCCCCGGGGTGGTGAGTGAGTCAGTCGTCTTGGAAGCAGCGGCCTCTCTCCCGCATCGTTCTCACATTGTGCCGCACACACCTCCTTCCTATCAGTCACTGCGACTTTGCAGATATCAGTGTATGCAGAACAGGCTTCGGGGGAAATTAGTGCGACTTCCACGCTCTCAGTAATTATGTTTCTGCTGTATAGACTCTGTGCGTATGAATATTTATAAAAGCACATCAAAGCTTTTCTGGAAGATAAAGGCCAAGTCTGAAGAATGGAGCCGCGGCTGATCCCTCCCCGGCTGCTCTGGATGAGTCTTTGTCTTTGAGCAAAAGCCCTTCGAGACCTCCAGATGGAGATGGGAAGGATCGCTGCCGAATGACTAAGCCGGGATGGTAATGCCGGCAAATCTCCATCGCTGTCTACAGCTTCATCCAGCCTGGGCCTGCCCAACCCAACCAGGAGAGGAGGCCAGAGAGAGAGATGATTGTTCCTGGCCCCTGGGGGCAGGTATACAGGTTACAGGGCCATAGAGGATTACATGGAGAGGAGACCAGAGAGAGATGATTGTTCCTGGCCCCTGGGGGCAGGTATACAGGTTACAGGGCCACAGAGGATTGAGACCCAGAGAGATGATTTTTCCCGGCCCCTGGGGTCAGGTATACAGGTTACAGAGCCATAGAGGATTACATGGAGAGGAGGCCAGAGAGAGAGATGATTGTTCCCGGCCCTTGGGGGCAGGTATACAGGTTACAGGGCCATAGAGGATTACATGAAGAGGAGACCAGAGAGAGAGATGAAAGTTCCCGGTCCCTAGGGTCAGGTATACAGGTCACAGGGCCATAGAGGATTGAGACCCAAAGAGATGATTGTTCCCGGCCCCTGGGGTCAGGTATACAGGTTACAGGGCCATAGAGGATTACATGGAGAGGAGACAAGAGAGAGATGATTGTTCCTGGCCCCTGGGGGCAGGTATACAGGTTACAGGGCCATAGAGGATTACATGGAGAGGAGACCAGAGAGAGATGATTGTTCCTGGCCCCTGGGGGCAGGTATACAGGTTACAGGGCCATAGAGGATTACATGGAGAGGAGACCAGAGAGAGATGATTGTTCCCGGCCCCTGGGGGCAGGTATACAGGTTACAGGGCCATAGAGGATTACATGGAGAGGAGACAAGAGAGAGATGATTGTTCCCGGCCCCTGGGGGCAGGTATACAGGTTACAGGGCCATAGAGGATTACATGGAGAGGAGACAAGAGAGAGATGATTGTTCCCGGCCCCTGGGGTCAGGTATACAGGTTACAGGGCCATAGAGGATTACATGGAGAGGAGACCAGAGAGAGATGATTGTTCCCGGCCCCTGGGGGCAGGTATACAGGTTACAGGGCCATAAAGGATTAAGACCCGGAGAGATGATTGTTCCCGGCCCCTGGGGGCAGGTATACAGGTTACAGGGCCACAGAGGATTACATAGAATGGAGGCCAGAAAGAGATGATTGTTCCCGGCCCCTGGGGACAGGTATACAGGTTACAGGGCCATAAAGGATTAAGACCCGGAGAGCTGATTGTTCCCGGCCCCTGGGGGCAGGTATACAGGTTACAGGGCCATAGAGGATTACATGGAGAGGAGACCAGAGAGAGATGATTGTTCCCGGCCCCTGGGGGCAGGTATACAGGTTACAGGGCCACAGAGGATTACATAGAGAGGAGGCCAGAAAGAGGTGATTGTTCCCGGCCCCTGGGGGCAGGTATACAGGTTACAGGGCCATAGAGGATTGAGACCCGGAGAGATGATTGTTCCCGACCCCTGGGGGCAGGTATACAGGTTACAGGGCCACAGAGGATTACATAGAGAGGAGGCCAGAAAGAGATGATTGTTCCCGGCCCCTGGGGGCAGGTATACAGGTTACAGGGCCACAGAGGATTGAGACCAGAGAGAGATGATTGTTCCCGGCCCCTGGTGAACAATCTGTAGAGATACCCCCAAAGGTATTACCTGGTTCTTCCCTAAAAGTACAGAGGCTGCCCATCACCCACCACTACACTACTAGTGAGAATTACTGGCTGTACTACTCTAGGTTTGCTTATTACTGGAATCCAACTGACCCAACCGACCCAACTGACTCAACTGACCAAACCGACCCAACTGACCCAACCTACCCAACTGACCCGACCAACCCAACTGACCCAACCGACCCAACTGACCAAACCGACCCAACTGACCCAACCAACCCAACTGACCCAACCGACCCAACTGACCAAACCGACCCAACTGACCCAACCGACCCAACTGACCAAACCGACCCAACTGACCCAACCGACCCAACTGACTCAACCGACCCAACTGACTCAAGCGACCCAACTGACCCAACCGACCCAACTGACCCAACCGACCCAACCAACACAACTTACTCAACCTACCCAACTGACCCAACCGACCCAACTGACCCAACTGACCCAACCGACCCAACTGACCAAACCGACCCAACTGACCCAACCGACCCAACTGACCAAACCGACCCAACCGACCCAACTGACTCAACCGACCCAACTGACCCAACCGACCCAACTGACCCAACCGACCCAACCAACACAACTTACTCAACCTACCCAACTGACCCAACCGACCCAACTGACCCAACTGACTCAACCGACCCAACTGACCCAACCGACCCAACTGACTCAACCGACCCAACTGACCCAACCGACCCAACTGACCCAACCGACCCAACTGACCAAACCGACCCAACTGCAACCCACCTTTCCAAAATCTGAAGCAGGAAGTGTCAGCTCTTCATTTCCTGGGCTTGGACCCGGAGCTGAGTCTTTCTTCCACCGATCCCTCCTCCCCCATTAATCCCTCCTCCCCCAATAATCCTTCCTCCCCCATTAATCCCTCCTCCCCCTATTCTCCCCCCATTAATCCTTCCTACCCCCCATTAGTCTCTCCCCCACCATTAAGCCTTCCTTCCCCCCCATTATTCCTTCCTCCCCCTATCCATCCATTTGATTTTCCTTCCCTCCTTGCTCCTCTCCCATCCATCCCCTCATCCCTCTTTCCCTTCCCTCCTCCTGCCCCCATTCTTCCCTCCTTCCTCCTCTTCCATGCATCCTCCCATTCTTCCCCCCTCAATCCTTCCCCTTTTCCTCCCTCCTCCCCCTCTTCTCTGTGACTATCTCACACTATACCTGAGGAGAAGGTTGGTCTTGGTTGGGTGATGGATGGAGAGACATGCCCCCCTCCCCCATGCAGAGTCCTCCTGGTCCCTGGGATGGGACTCTTATCGGTGGAGTGGAATTCCATGTTGGACTCTGGAGGCTCCTTGGCCTCTGGCCAGCCGGTGGCAGGTGAGGTGTGCAGCATTGTCTCTCCATTCACAGGGACCCAACCAGAGGAGATTTTTGGTGGCCTGACCCCGCAGATTATTCTGAGCACGGCAGCCGAGGTTCTATTTGTCTCTCGGCAGGAAAGCGTTTATAAGCCATTAGAGAAGATAAAACCGGGGAGAGGAGGGAAACGATGGCAAATAGAGAGGAAGAAAGCAGCATGGAGTACGCATTTATAAATTGGCTTTATAGAAAGATATAACATCTCGGCTCTATTCTCCTAATAATCCCGTAATGAATAGAAGGCCGGCCAATCGTCCCTCCGGGGCGCTCCATGGAAGGCTGCAAATGACTCGCAGGTTTTGTGTTTATAGCTTTAGATGGCGACCACGGGTCACAAAACAGGTGAGCGAAACCCGCAATCATGGCAGACGCCACCAGCAGGGGGCACAATCCTCTTAAACAGCTTCGGCCTTTAATGGCAACTTAGTAAGAAAAACTTTACAGAAGTCATTTAAAGGAAACCCAGAGAAATGCCAGATGGGGGCTTACCTACCTGACTGCTACCTACCTGACTGCTCTACCTACCTGGCTTTTCTACCTACCTGGCCTACCTAACTGCATACCCTACCTACCAGACTGCCTTACCTATCTGGCTTCCCTACTTACCTGGCCTACCTAACTGCATACCCTACCTACCAGACTGCCTTACCTATCTGGCTTCCCTACTTACCTGGCCTACCTAACTGTTTACCCTACCTCACTGACTGCCCTACCTACCTGCCTTCCCTACCTACCTGACTGCCCTACCTACCTGCCTTTCCTACCTACCTGACTGCCCTACCTACCTGCCTACCCGGCTACCCTATCTACCTGGCTTCCCTACCTAACTGACTGCCCTACCTACCTGCCTACCCGGCTACCCTATCTACCTGGCTGCCCTACCTACCTGACTGCCCTACCTACCTGCTATTCCTACCTACCTGACTGCCCTACCTACCTGCCTACCCGGCTACCCTATCTACCTGGCTTCCCTATCTACCTGGCTGCCCTACCTACTTGCCTTCCTGGCTACCCTTTCTACCTGGCTGCCCTACCTACCTGACTGCCCTACCTACCTGTCTACCCGGCTACCCTACCTACCTACCCTACCTACCTGGCTGCCCTACATACCTTCCTGCGGGGGCTGTAGGATCTCAGTCCTCCCCGGTGTAGTGTGTTACTGATTGTTTCCTTGGTGACGATTGTCCCGGCTGAGACCAGTGACAAGATCCTCCCGTGTAGTTCTGGGCAGATTCCTCGCCGTTCTCATGATCATTGAACCTCCAGGAGGAGAGATCTTGTACGGAGCCCCAGACTGAGTCGGGTTGCCACCTCATCCCTTTAAACCTGATCACCTCTTTTTTATCAATAATGTTTGGTTAGTTCAATATCCCCTCCTCTTTGGGGACCAAAGAATTGAAGTGGGGGGAGAATGTAGCCATGAAGTACACAGGTTCTGAGGAAGATTAAGGTGGTGACTAAACTCACTTGGTGCCTCATCTGCATTAAATTAGAACCCGTGTACTTCATATGTGATCAGGTTTATAGGAATGAGGTGACAACCCCTAAGACCGAGGGGGAGGGACCGTTATTTTGGGTCTCTTCCTTTTGTGAATAATCCCCCCAGCTGTTGTCTCCTCCCACCAATCTGCTTGGCGAGGGTCTTGTAGCCCATTCCAGCCTTGTGTAGATCTCCAATCTTCTCCCCGATGTCCTTGGACAGATCTTTGGTCTTCCCCATGGTGGAGAGATTGGAATCTGATTGGTTGATTCTGTGGACAGGTAACAAGCACTCCCTTTAAGAGAGAGCGTTCTCCTAATCTCAGCTCCTTACCTGTATAGAAGACCCCCGGGAGACAGAAATCTTATTTTTCTGGATATTTTTCTTGTTATTTTATCTCTCACTGTTAATCCCTCCCCCCATTAAGCCTTCCTCCCGACCAATAAAATTATAGAGACCGATCGTTTCTTTGCCAGCGACTCGAACGTAGATGAATAGAGAATACAATACAGAATAATAGAAGACTCTGGATGGAGGAGAGGTCGGAGTTCCGCCTCTCGGAATCCAATAAATTCCGGATAAATCTTCTCTCTTTGCGTCCGTCTCCTGACATGTTTACTCAGACGCTGCGAAATCCTCATAAATTCCCCTCATCATCCAGACGCGATATTTGCCCGCTAAGCTCCTCGCGGTCACAAGTGGAGTCGGCTCGTCTCCATTTATCTGGCCGCCTCTGACTCCGGGGAATTCAACGCCATGTGATATTCCACCGCGTCATTAGAGCGAAACGCGTAGAGCGGACCCATGTGACCATCGGAGTCCAGAGAGGTCAGAAGGTGTCGGTCAGTCCAGCAGGCATTGCTTTGTTTTCCATGGACACTCCAGGCAATCAGCTAACTACATACTGGGGGGGGGGGGGCTGTTTTCTCTCTGCTGCCTGTGATTGGACAGCAGAAGACTGATGAGCTCATCTCTCTATCACTCTGCTCTCTCCTCCTATCAGCATGTCTCTTCTTAGCAAATGTTCAAAACAAAAACTAAAAATAAAATCAGCCTTTGGAATACAGAATAAAAATAAATAATTAATCTCAATTGTCATACAAATATATATTTGAAATTAAATCGTTATTATTTTTATTTTTGGCAATAACATGGTATGGGCGGAGTTCTGCCAGTCACAGGGTGTGTCACGCCCCCCCCCCCCAGCCTGTGTGTTAGAATAAGAGGAAGGTGAAGCCTCCATCAATCTACATGTAACATCCCGCCCCCATTGTGTTTAGCTTGTGTTAGTGGGGCGTGGAGGAGGAGAGAGGGCGTGGCCTGTGATTGTGTATACGCCCATAGGTGTGACTCTATAGTCACATGGGCTGCTCAGATGTGATAGGGGGGAAGTTGTGAAGTGCGGACTCTTCAGGGGCAGTTGTTGAGTTGGGGACTCTTCGGGGGCAGTTGTTGAGTTGCGGACTCTTCGGGGGCAGTTGTTGAGTTGTGGACTCTTCGGGGGCAGTTGTTGAGTTGCGGACTCTTCGGGGGCAGTTGATGAGTTGCGGACTCTTCGGGGGCAGTTGATGAGTTGTGGACTCTTCGGGGGCATTTGTTGAGTTGCGGACTCTTCGGGGGCAGTTGTTGAGTTGCGGACTCTTCGGGGGAAGTTGTTGAGTTGTGGACTCCTCGGGGGCAGTTGTTGAGTTGTGGACTCTTCGGGGGCAGTTGTTGAGTTGTGGACTCTTCGGGGGCAGTTGTTGAGTTGTGGACTCTTCAGGGGGCAGTTGTTGAGTTGTGGACTCTTCGGGGGAAGTTGTTGAGTTGGGGACTCTTCGGGGGAAGTTGTTGAGTTGCGGACTCTTTCGGGGTAGTTGTTGAGTTGCGGACTCTTTGGGGGCAGTTGTTGAGTTGTGGACTCTTTGGGGGCAGTTGTTGAGTTGTGGACTCTTCGGGGGCAGTTGTTGAGTTGTGGACTCTTCGGGGGAAGTTGTTGAGTTGCGGACTCTTTCGGGGTAGTTGTTGAGTTGCGGACTCTTTGGAGGCAGTTGTTGAGTTGTGGACTCTTCGGGGGAAGTTGTTGAGTTGCGGACTCTTTGGGGGCAGTTGTTGAGTTGTAGACTCTTTGGGGGCAGTTGTTGACTCCTCGGGGGCAGTTGTTGAGTTGCGGACTCTTCAGGGGGAGTTGTGAAGTGCGGACTCTTTGGGGGTAGTTGTTGAGTTGCGGACTCTTCGGGGGCAGTTGTTGAGTTGTGGACTCTTCAGGGGGAGTTGTGAAGTGCGGACTGTTCGGGGGCAGTTGTTGAGTTGTGGACTCCTCGGGGGCAGTTGATGAGTTGCGGACTCTTCGGGGGCAGTTGAGGAGTTGCGGACTCTTCGGGGGCAGTTGTTGAGTTGTGGACTCCTCGGGGGCAGTTGTTGAGTTGCGGACTCTTCAGGGGGAGTTGTGAAGTGCGGACTCTTTAGGGGCAGTTGTTGAGTTGCGGACTCTTCGGGGGCAGTTGAGGAGTTGCGGACTCTTCGGGGGCAGTTGAGGAGTTGCGGACTCTTCAGGGGCAGTTGTTCAGTTGTGGACTCTTCGGGTGAAGATGGTTTGGTGGTGGCTTTTGTTCGCTGCGCAGAGACACTTCCAGCGATCACTTCTCAGATCGGTAAATCGGATCCCATTTCAGATAAGGTCTTGTCAGCCGCCGCGTGTCGCCACTGAACTGATCGGCGGGTGACCCGTAATACCCCGACAGGCAGGATTGGATTATTGGAGATCTGAAGGCCTCGTCTTTTCATGTGGGAGATTCTCCAGGTGCTCCGCCGTCTTATCAGCGCTCCCCAGACGCCGCGCTCCTCTGTTCTTCCCCCGGAACAGGTGCGAGGTTGTTGTCGGTACAGCGGGGCTCCTCTGTTCTTCCAGGTGCGAGGTTCTTGTCGGTACAGCGGGGCTCCTGTTCTTCTCTCACAGGCACACATTTCCCTTTGATCCTCTTGTCAGGACAAATCTGAAGCAGCGGCTCACCCCCTAAATCCTCCGTCAGCCCCTGGCAAGTGGTGGAAAGTCTGCGGCGTGCGTCCGGAGGAGAGGAATTTACGAGTCGCAGACACTCCGCTTAATCTTCTGGGCTTTACATGAGACGCTCGGCAAATACCTCCGGCTCAGGGATTTTCCGATAAGTTCATCCCGAGTCGTGTTCAGAACTTCAGATGCAAGGATCCGAGGATTAATTACCCAGAAGCCGAAAGGATGGCTTTAACCCGCGCCATGCTGGAACGGGTCGTCACAAAGTTCCCCCGTTTGATCCGATCGTCTCTGGATCGGTTTGATGTCGTTCAACCAAATGTGACCTCCAACCGCACGGCCTTCATTGTGCCGGGGCAACGAATATCATTGATAGGGGTCCGAAGGAGACTTCAAACCTACCTCAGCCTGTTCATGGTCGGTCGGTCGGTCAGTCGGTCGGTCAGTCGGTCGGTCAGTCGGTCAGTCGGTCGGTCGGTCAGTCGGTCGGTCAGTCGGTCGGTCGGTCAGTCGGTCGGTCAGTCGGTTGGTCGGTCGGTCGGTCAGTCGGCCGGTCGGTCAGTCAGTCGGTTGGTCATTCGGTAGGTCGGTCAGTCGGTCGGTCAGTCGGTCGGTCAGTCGGTCGGTCGGTCGGTCAGTCGGTCGGTCGGTCGGTCGGTCAGTCGGTCGGTCAGTCGGTTGGTCATTCGGTAGGTCGGTCAGTCGGTCGGTCAGTCGGTAGGTCGGTCGGTCGATCAGTCGGTCAGTCGGTAGGTCGATCAGTCGGTAGGTCGGTCAGTCAGTCGGTAGGTCGGTCGGTCAATCGGTAGATCGGTCGGTCGATCAGTCGGTCAGTCGGTCAGTCAGTAGGTCGGTCAGTCGGTCGGTCAGTCAGTCGGTCGGTCAGTCGGTTGGTTGGTCGGTCGGTCGGTCAGTCGGTCGGTCGGTCGGTCGATCAGTGGGACGGTCAGTCGGTCGGTCAGTCAGTCGGTCGGTCGGTCGGTCGGTCGGTCGGTCGGTCAGTCAGTCAGTCAGTCGGTCGGTCGGTCGGTCGGTCGGTCGGTCGGTCGGTCGGTCGGTCAGTCAGTCGGTCGGTCAGTCGGTCGGTCGGTCGGTCGGTCGGCCGGTCGGTCGGTCGGTTGGTCGGTCGGTCGGTCGGTCAGTCAGTCGGTCGGTCAGTCGGTCGGTCGGTCGGTCAGTCAGTCGGTCGGTCAGTCGGTCGGTCAGTCAGTCAGTCGGTCGGTCAGTCGGTCGGTTGGTCGGTAGGTCGGTCGGTCGGTCGATCAGTTGGACGGTCAGTCGGTCGGTCAGTCAGTCGGTCGGTCGGTCGGTCGGTCAGTAGGTCGGTCGGTCGGTCGGTCGGTCGGTCGGTCGGTCGGTCAGTCAGTCGGTCGGTCAGTCGGTCGGTCGGTCAGTCAGTCGGTCGGTCAGTCGGTCGGTTGGTCGGTAGGTCGGTCGGTCGGTCGATCAGTTGGACGGTCAGTCGGTCGGTCAGTCAGTCGGTCGGTCGGTCGGTCGGTCAGTAGGTCGGTCGGTCGGTCGGTCGGTCAGTCAGTCGGTCGGTCAGTCGGTCGGTGGGTCGGTCAGTCGGTCAGTCGGTCGGTCGGTCGGTCGGTCGGTCGGTCGGTCGGTCGGTCGGTCGGTCGGTCGGTCGGTCAGTCAGTAGGTCGGTTGGTCGGTCGGTCGGTCGGTCAGTCAGTCGGTCGGTCAGTCGGTCGGTTGGTCGGTAGGTCGGTCAGTCGGTCAGTCGGTCGGTCGGTCGATCAGTTGGACGGTCAGTCGGTCGGTCAGTCAGTCGGTCAGTCGGTCGGTCGGTCGGTCGGTCGGTCGGTCGGGTCGGTCGGTCGATCAGTTGGACGGTCAGTTGGTCGGTCAGTCGGTCGGTCGGTCATTCTTTAGGTCAGTCAGTCGGTCAGTCAGTCGGTCGGTCGGTCGGTCGGTCGGTCGGTAGGTCGGTCAGTCAGTAGGTCGGTCGGTCGGTCGGTCGGTAGGTCAGTCAGTCGGTCAGTTGGTCGGTCGGTCAGTCAGTCGGTCGGTCGGTAGGTTGGTCAGTCAGTAGGTCGGTTCGTCGCTCGCCGTAGGCAGAGAATCCTCCAATCTGACGTCATATGGCTACCCAAAATGATCCATAGACAAGGCCGGAAAATCCTTCACAGGCCCTAAAATTATCCCCCCGACATGAGCAGCTTACCCCACATGTGCTGAAATGGTCTTTTTTATATGTAAGTGCCCCCCCCCCCCCACTGGAGGTGTCTACACTTGTACATGTGTGGGGGTGGAGGGGCTTTAATTTGTAATTTATTATTATCTGGTGCACCTTTTTTTTCAATGTAAAGGGGGGTTATTTACTAAAACTGGAGGGTGCAAAATCTGGGGCTGCTCTGCATGGGACCAATCAGCTTCCAGGATTTGTTGTCAAAGCTTCACTGAAGAAGCTGAAGCTAGAAGCTGATTGGCTCCCAGGCAGAGCTGCACCAGATTCTGAGTGCTCCAGTTTTAGTAAATCTCCCCCAAAATGTCACTTAAACCCCCTTCATAATAAATAATATATTCCATCCTCACTCATCACTATGAGATTCCACTTCTGGATGATCCGGCTGCTCTCTGTCGCCCCCTTCTGTCCATGTCCCCCGCTCTGCACATGCTCAGTTCTCAGTGAGCATTTCCTCCCTATCACATCTGAGCAGCCCATGTGACTGTAGAGTCACACTTGTGGGCGTATACACAATGACAGGCCACCAGGGCAGGACTTAGGGTGGTGGGGGCCCCTGGGCTTGAGTGTTGATTGAAGGGGCCCCCTGGAGCCGAGAAGCGGGACTGATCGAAGTTGTTTTGTGCGGGGGGGTTCAATCGAAGTTGTTGGGGGGGAAGTGATCAGAGTAGTTGAGCACGGGGGGGGGGGGGGGGGCGATTGTAGTTGTTGTTTACATCTTCATCCCTCCTCCTGTGCTGCATGGCTTTTTCTGCTTTCACCTCCCGGGGCCCCCTATTGGGTTGGGGGGGGGGGCATGGGCTTGAGCCCAGTCAAGCCCAATGGTAAGTCCAGCCCTGCAGGCCACTCCCTCCCTTCTCCTCCTCCTCCATGCCCACTAACCAGCTATACACAATGGTGGGCGGGATGTTACATGTAGATTGATGGAGGCTTCACCTCCCTCCTATTATAAGACACAGGCTGGAGGGGGCGTGACACCGCCGGTGACTGGCAGAACTCCGCTCAAACTGTGTTATTGCCAAAAATTAATAAAGATTTAATTTCAAATATATATTTGCATGACAATTTATAACAGTTTATCGATAATACATATTAGGGCTGTTTTTTATGTTGAACATGTGACCAGCAGGTGAGGACTAGAAGCTCCTCCTACTTATGATGTGACCAGCGTGTGAGGACTAGAAGCTCCTCCTACTTATGGTGTAACCAGCGGAAGAGGACTAGAAGCTCCTCCTACTTATGTTGTGACCAGCGGGTGAGGACTAGAAGCTCCTCCTACTTATGTTGTGACCAGCGGGTGAGGACTAGAAGCTCCTCCTACTTATGTTGTGACCAGTGGGAGAGGACTAGAAGCTCCTCCTACTTATGATGTGACCAGCGGGTGAGGACTAGAAGCTCCTCCTACTTATGTTGTGACCAGTGGGAGAGGACTAGAAGCTCCTCCTTCTTATGTTGTGACCAGTGGGAGAGGACTAGAAGCTCCTCCTACTTATGTTGTGACCAGCGGGTGAGGACTAGAAGCTCCTCCTACTTATGTTGTGACCAGCGGGTGAGGACTAGAAGCTCCTCCTACTTATGATGTGACCAGCGGGTGAGGACTAGAAGCTCCTCCTACTTATGATGTGACCAGCGGGTGAGGACTAGAAGCTCCTCCTACTTATGATGTGACCAGCGGGTGAGGACTAGAAGCTCCTCCTACTTATGATGTGACCAGCGGGTGAGGACTAGAAGCTCCTCCTACTTATCTTGTGACCAGCGGGAGAGGACTAGAAGCTCCTCCCACTTATGTTGTGACCAGCGGGAGAGGACTAGAAGCTCCTCCCACTTATGTTGTGACCAGCGGGTGAGGACTAGAAGCTCCTCCTACTTATGATGTGACCAGCGGGTGAGGACTAGAAGCTCCTCCTACTTATGTTGTGACCAGCGGGAGAGGACTAGAAGCTCCTCCCACTTATGTTGTGACCAGCGGGTGAGGACTAGAAGCTCCTCCTACTTATGATGTGACCAGCGGGTGAGGACTAGAAGCTCCTCCCACTTATGTTGTGACCAGCGGGAGAGGACTAGAAGCTCCTCCTACTTATGTTGTGACCAGTGGGTGAGGACTAGAAGCTCCTCCTACTTATGTTTCCCTGCATACAGGCTGGGAGAGAGCCGGGTCATGTGACAACTGGATATCCAATAGGAAAAAAGGACTTTGATGTGTTTTTTTTTTTATTGAAATAATTACAGAGCCGCCCCCCCCATTCAGAGATAGAAGGGGGAAGTACATTGCACAGCGGGGGGTAGATTCACATAGAGATATGACGGTGTATCTGTGAGATCCGACGCTCGGATCTATGCGGCTGATTCCTCCAATCAGGTTCCGCATAGATCTCCCTTAGAGCCGACAGGTGTAAGTGAGTTACACTGTCGGCTCTTAGGCTGCATTCTCCCGCTGTCCGCTAGGTGGCGCTTCAGTTATTATACGCGACGAATATGCAAATGAGGAGAACCGCCGATTCAGAAACGAACGCCCGGCCGTCGCTTTTTTTTTTACGTCGTTTGCGTTCGGCTTTTTCCGGCGGATCGTTACCCCTGCTATATGCGGGGTAAGTGCGGCGGATCCTATGTTAAGTATGGCCGTTGTTCCCGCGCCGAGTTTCGAATTTTTTACGTCGTTTACGTAAGTCGTCCGGGAATACGGCCATACGTTATTTGCGTTAACGTCGAAAACAATGACGTCTTTGCGACGTCATTTAAAGCAATGCACGCTGGGAAATTTAGCATGCGCAGTACGATCGGCGCGGGGACGCGTGTGATTTAAACAGTAAACTCCCCCTAGCCGCGGAATTTGCATTCCGCCGGGGGTTTTACGATCCGCCAGGGCTAATTACGAGGCAAGTGCTTTCTGAATACGGCGCTTGCCTCAAAAACTGGCGCAGGCGGATCGTAAAAAAGATAGATCGTGCGGATCAAAAGATCCGCTGATCTACATGAATCTACCCCCGTGTGTTTAGTATCACTTTGTGTTATGGGCGGTAGTATAATACTATATTATGGCCACTAGGTGGAGCTGAGGAGCGAAGGAAATACTTGTCTTTGTAAGAAGAGATACAAAGTATCGATCCAATATTACATTTCATTGTTGTATCTTATTCTTCTTCCCACTTTAAATATGTAAATGAGTGAGATACGCCGATTCACGAAAGTAGATGCGCCCGGCCGCTTCATATACGTGATTAGCGTAAGGCTTACGTCCGGCGTAAAGTTACCCCTCATATAGCAGATGCAGGTAATGCAAAGGTATGGACCAGGGAGCGACGCCGTCGAATTTTACGTGGCGTACGCCGTTTACGTAGTACGTGAATAGGGCTGGGCGTAGGTTACGTTCACGTTGTAGGCAGTGATTGGCGTATCTTAGGCAGTTATTTCCACGTAACTGTGAGCATGCGCGCTGGGATGCCTCCAAGAGACGACGCATGCGCATTTCGTTTTTTGAAGCTTTGCATGGGGTCACGCTTCATTATAATATATCACGCCCACTTCCAGCTACTTTGACATACGTTGGCTTACGCCGACAACTATACGCTACGCCGGCGCAACGTTCAGCGCATATTCTATGTGAATTCCATGCTTGCCGCTCAACGTTGCGCCGCCGTAGCGTAAAGTAGAGAATTCACTGGACCAATCGCCATCAAAGTTCTTATAAAATCCTCCTCAGGATCTGAAGGAAAAGAAAACCGGAAAAAAGAGAAAAGGAATCCGTTCCGGCTTTTCCATGTCAGGGGTTTTATTGGGCGGTGTGCCCCTTTAAGGTTGGCCGGGGAGTCCTGGGACCGAGTTTATTTTAATCATTGCCGCCCCTCCCCCGCTGTCCTACATACAAATGTGTCTTATCAGCAGCTTCACGTTTCTTCTCCAGACTGCGAATTCTGGAAGTTTGATGACGCTTCATTCTTCGGACCCTCGTCTCCGATCCCCGGGGGAAGGATTTCAGGATTGATCGGCCCGACATACAGATCACAATGGCGCCTTTTTGTTTCGGCCATAACGAGCGATGACACCGGTCCGAACGTCTCATTATCACCCGACACGACCCCCTCCCCCTCTCTCCATCACAGAGACGGGTCATCTTCTCCTCGGGGGCGGAGCCCCTCTGCTTACCGGGACTTGTTTTCTGCCTTTTCAAATCAAGAACAGGAAGGAAATGTTCTTCCCGCTCTTCTTCAGATCCGCCTCCTGCCCTGATTGGCTGGGAGGAGAAGCTGGAAACCAATTGTGAATATTGATTTGCTAGTGTCACAAGTGGGTGGGTTCTGAACCCTGAATCCAACCTTTTTTAAGCCAATTAGAACCTCGGGCTCTAATCATGTGCTAAAAAACGGAAAAAAAAATCATAGAAAGCTGTGATTCCGGCACCCAGCATGCAAACTACGGGGGCGGCGCCCCTTATGGACCGGCCGCCGCTGCTGATTTGTATATTTATTCCGGGTTACAGAGATTTGAATGCCAAGCGGGTCAACATACCAGCCAGAAAAACTGGCATTTTCAGGAGTAGTGTGACTTCTGATGGCTTCTCTAAACTTGGATCTGGAAGGTTGATAGGGCCCAACCGATGGTAGTACAGACCATGGAAGGACCACCATAGAGACCACCATAGAAGGACCACCATAAAAGGACCACCATAGTGACCTCCATAGAAGGACCACCATAGAGATTACCATAGAAGGACCACCATAGAGACCACCCTGCATGGACCTCCATAGTGACCACCCTGCATGGACCACCATAGTGACCACCATATATGGACCTCCATAGATGGACCACCATAGTGACCACCATAGAGACCACCATAGAAGGACCACCATAGAAGGACCACCATAGTGATCACCATAGAAGGACCACCATAGAAGGACCACCATTGTGACCACCATAAAAAGACCACTATAGAGACCACCATAGTGACCACCATAGAGACCACCATAGTGACCACCATAGAAGGACCACCATAGAGACCACCATACTGACCACCATAGAGACCACCATAGAGACCACCATAGTGACCACCATAGAGACCACCATAGTGACCACCATAGAGACCACCATAGTGACCACCATAGAGACCACCATAGTCAGGGGAGGTGACACCATCACTTTCTATCACTTGTATGACTTTGTATCATTTTTAAGTACTGGGTTCCTTTCTTTCCTGGAAGTATAAAGGAAGACATTTAACCCTCTATAGATTGGAGAGATCTCAATCCTTCCATGGTTCCGTAGATCCGGTGGAGGTGGGGCCGATTGGGCTCAGTGGCGCTGCGTCCATAGAGGGCGCGGGAACGCCGCCCCCTCTCTCCTGCACCTATCAAACAATAGATAGATTCATGCATTGCTGACCCAAGAAAGGTAAGTGGGGGGGGCACACTGGTGGCTATTGATGGGGCACACTGGCGGCTATTGATGGGGCACACAGGTGGCATTTGATGGGGCACACTGGTGGCTATTGATGGGGCTGTAACGGGAGGGATTGTGGGACCCAGAATCCCTTGGAAAGGTTGGGGTACATTTGCTTTAGCTCCCCATGCACCTCTTATGTCTAAGTCACCCTGTGTCTATTAGGGGCGCAGGGTGACTGGGAAAATAATGGACATTAGGAATATATCTTGGATTATTTAAAATGGGACAGTAATATTTATCCCCAATATCTCTCAGGATAGATGTCATATTAGGAAGAGTGACTGGTTCATACTGTTGGGACACATACTGTAAGGAGATGCTGATGATGTCATCACCTCCAGCCACCTGTCTGTCTGTTATAATGTAAATAAGTCTAGGATAACTTCTAAGGGCCTTTCATTGTGCTAATTGTCCCCCTAATTGTATGAAGGAGTTCTGTGTTGATTGGTGATAATGTTGATTGTGTCTTCTGAGCTACAAGACGGCAAGTCTAGCCTAAAGGTCGTGTCTCTGAGTCATCTAAGCTCCTTAAAGGGATTCGTTAATTAGCTCATGTTAATTAGGTCTGGTCGCAGGTGTATTTCCAGAGTAATATGAGCAGGATATGTAGGCACCTCCCCTCTTACTGTATAGAAGCCTGTAGTCTTTCAATAAATATATATATTCCTGTTTGACCTTCAACACGGGGCCTCGCCTCGTATTTGGGGGAGAATTATCCGTCTGGGTTTCTTGTTCGGCTGGTTGGAGGTTCCAGGAGCTGCCTTTGTGTTCGGGAATGGAATGTCCTACACGACTTTAATCCCTTTCATACTCGGGGTGTCGTTACACGGGCAAACTTGCATCATTTGATGGGTACAGTGAGGCTGCAATATATGTATTTTTTTTCAGTTTGTTTGCACCCCCAAATATTTTGAGCACCAGGGGGGGGGGGGGGGTTGGGCTGGTATCAGAGCACTGTGGCGGGAGGTTGGGCTGGTATTAGAGTGCTGTGTGTGGGGGGGTTTGGTGATGAATCTTTGTCAGGAGTTGGAGGGAAGGTTTGGGAGTGTGTGTGTGTGTGGGGGGTCAGTATCAGAGCGCTGTGTGTGTGGGGGGGGGGGTTGGGTTCGGTGATGAAACTTCGGCAGGATTCGGAGGGAGGGGTTTGGGTTGATATCAGTGCGCTGTGGAGGGGCTATATTCGGTGATGAATCTTCGTCAGAAGTCGGAGGGAGCTTTGGGTGTGTATGGTGGAGGAGGGGGTGTGTGAGGTGGGGGAGGGGGTTGGTATCAGAGCGCTGTGGGGGGGTTGAGTTCGGTGATGAATCTTCGGCAGGAGTCGGAGGGAAGCTTTGCCTCGGGACGTCTCCGAGTCATAAAAGATGGATGAATCGGCGGATCTTCGACTCTCAGCAAAGTTGAGGCAATAAATGATTCATGGCTGAAATTCCCCAATTTGGTGAAAATTATAGAAAATCACTTCCTCCGGTCGCCATCTGTCGCGGACCTTCGCCAAGATTTATCCGCCATCTTGACTCGTTTATTGCCTGGACCCGGCAAATAACCTTTCGCTGGTTGCGGGACCCGTCACCCCCCTCTGTGGCCCCTCCAGGCCTCCGTCTGGCATTAGACCATTTTTTAGGAAGAGACCTTTCCGTGCTGGCCCATCCGTCACCGCCGCTCCCTTCAGCTGCATTTTATTTTTCTCTTTTTTTTTCCCCGAAGCGAAATGAGACGCCGCTCTCCTTTTCTGCTTGCTGAGCACTAATTAGATTGTAATAACCGGGGCGGCTAATCACACTTCGGGCCCCGCGAGGTACCGGCCAGGGACCCGAAAATCTGCTCGTCTTCAGCAATGTCCTCTTATAAGAGCGCCGAGTCAAAAAAAAAACTACTTTTTTATGTTGTTAGAGAAATGCCTGGAAGACGTCACCTGACCTGATGCCGAGAACCGGCTCGGTCCCCTCCCCCCCTCGTACACACCAGAGGTCTTCCCATCTGAAAAAACCTGTGGTGGAGATTTTGGTCGGAAATCCGGGCCGTGTGTTTCCTCCATTGAAGTTCCCCCCCCCCCCCACAGGAAAACTGCGGGGAAAAGACGACGGGTTTCTCTTTTTTTCCCCGCAGTTTTCCCGTCGTGTGTACGAGACTCCAAAATATAGAGACAAATCCTTGCACTCCTGGGTCCCCTGCACCCCCTGCACCCATGGGCCCCCTGCACTTCTGGGTCCCCTGAACTCCTGGATGCCCTACACTCCTGAGCACCCCACACTCCTGGGCTCCCTGCACTTCATGAGCCCCCTGTACTCCTGAACCCCCTGCAATCCTAAACTTCCTGAACTTTCTGAGTCCCCCATACTCTTGGACCCCCTGCATCTCTGAGCCTCCTGGACCCCTGAGCCCCCCTGCACTCCTGAGCGCCCTGCACTCCTGGACCCTTTGCACCCCTGGGCCTCCTGCATCCCTGAGCCTCCTGCATCCCTGAGCCCTCCTGGACCCCTGAGCCCTCCTGGACCCCTGAGCCCCCCTGCACTCCTGAGCCCCCTGCACTCCTGGACCCTTTGCACCCCTGGGCCTCCTGCATCCCTGAGCCTCCTGCATCCCTGAGCCCTCCTGGACCCCTAAACCCTCCTGGACCCCTGAGCCCCCCTGCACTCCTGAGCGCCCTGCACTCCTGGACCCTTTGCACCCCTGGGCCTCCTGCATCCCTGAGCCTCCTGCATCCCTGAGCCCTCCTGGACCCCTGAGCCCTCCTGGACCCCTGAGCCCCCCTGCACTCCTGAGCCCCCTGCACTCCTGGACCCTTTGCACCCCTGGGCCTCCTGCATCCCTGAGCCTCCTGCATCCCTGAGCCCTCCTGGACCCCTAAACCCTCCTGGACCCCTGAGCCCCCCTGCACTCCTGAGCGCCCTGCACTCCTGGACCCTTTGCACCCCTGGGCCTCCTGCATCCCTGAGCCTCCTGCATCCCTGAGCCCTCCTGGACCCCTGAGCCCTCCTGGACCCCTGAGCCCCCCTGCACTCCTGAGCCCCCTGCACTCCTGGACCCTTTGCACCCCTGGGCCTCCTGCATCCCTGAGCCTCCTGCATCCCTGAGCCCTCCTGGACCCCTAAACCCTCCTGGACCCCTGAGCCCCCCTGCACTCCTGAGCCCCCTGCACTCCTGGACCCTTTGCACCCCTGGGCCTCCTGCATCCCTGAGCCTCTTGCACCCTTGAGCCCTCTGTTCTCCTGGACCCCTGCACTCCTGGAATCCCTGTACCCCTGAGATCCCTGGACTCCAGGGCCCCATAGCCTGTAGTTGGATCCTTGTCTATTCCTCCTCCCTTCACTGACAAGCACATAAGGGATATACAACTCTTTATGGATTGTAGGGCCAAACAAAACCATTTTTTGGGGGCCACATCTAAGGCTCCTCATACCGTGCATTGCACATCACCCCATTTTCTGTAACATTATGCAGAATCTGAACTCCTCCGGTGGCCCCATTGAACTCTCGCAGATGGTCATTTGATGGGACTGGACACTGAGGACTTTCTGAGGACTGATAGGAGGAAAAGCTGTGAGCTTTTCATGGAGCTGATCGGCTCGGCCTCGTCTCCCCGCTGATCGGCTCGGCCTCGTCTCCCCGCTGATCGGCTCGGCCTCGTCTCCCCGCTGATCGGCTCGGCCTCGTCTCCCCGCTGATCGGCTCGGCCTCGTCTCCCCGCTGATCGGCTCGGCCTCGTCTCCCCTCCACAAATGCATTTCCATTAGGAGAGCTCAGATTTGTGTCTGGGAAGCAGAACATCAATTTCCCGTCAGACCCGCGAGAGGCGAATATTTAGTAAAGTGCCACTTAGATTGCAAGGCCAACGCCTCCAGGTGCTGCCGTCTTCCCCTCCCCCTCCGGAAATTAGTGTCCAAGTCATAAGTCTCACCCCTCCCCCTTTCCTTCTGACATTCTTATACGTTTTAAAGGTAAAATTGGTCCAGAGAAAATCTGATTGCCATTCGGGGGGATCAGGAAGTAATTTTTTCCCTACTGGAGGAAATTGTATCTCATACTCTGTTGAGGGTTTTGCCCTCCTCTGGGTATAGGAAGCATTGTGTATATAGTATTGTAATTATTTTTCTTCCTTTTATTGGTTGAATTAGATGGGCTTGTGTCTTTTTTCAACCAAACTTTGTAATGTAATCAACATTTGCCATGAAACATCACATGTTGTGATTAGGTGACCAGATTGTCCATGTTGGGTATAAATCCTGCAGTGTGATCCCAGGACTCCTTAGAAATGAGGGAGCTTATTAGATGGGGGTCCTCAACATTATAGAACAAGTCCAGCCAAACTTGACTTACTACTACTAGATCCACCGTGACCTGGATCCATGAGACCACCTGCTACTAGATACACCATGACCTGGATCCATGAGACCGACTACTACTAGCTCCACCATAACCTGGATCCATGAGACCAACTACTACTAGATATACCATGACCTGGATCCACAAGACCAACTACTACTAGATACACCATGACCTGGATCCATGAGACCACCTACTACTAGATACACTATGACCTGGATCCATGAGACCGACTACTACTAGATCTACCATGACCCGGATCCATGAGACTGACTACTACTAGATCTACCATGACCTGGATCCATGAGACCAACTACTAGATCTACGATGACCTGGATCCATGAGACCAACTACTACTAGATACACCATGACCTGGATCCATGAGACCACCTACTACTAGATACACTATGACCTGGATCCATGAGACCGACTACTACTAGATCTACCATGACCTAGATCCACGAGACCGACTACTACTAGATCTACCATGACCCGGATCCATGAGACTGACTACTACTAGATCTACCATGACCTGGATCCATGAGACCAACTACTAGATCTACGATGACCTGGATCCATGAGACCAACTACTACTAGATACACTATGACCTGGATCCATGAGACCGACTACTACTAGATCTACCATGACCTAGATCCACGAGACCGACTACTACTAGATCTACCATGACCCGGATCCATGAGACTGACTACTACTAGATCTACCATGACCTGGATCCATGAGACCAACTACTAGATCTACGATGACCTGGATCCATAAGAACCGACTACTACTAGATCTAGCATTACCTGGATCCATGAGACCGACTACTACTAGCTCCACCATGACCCGGATCCATGAGACTGACTACTACTAGATCTACCATGACCTGGATCCATGAGACCAACTACTAGATCTACGATGACCTGGATCCATAAGAACCGACTACTACTAGATCTAGCATTACCTGGATCCATGAGACCGACTACTACTAGCTCCACCATGACCTGGATCCATGAGACCAACTACTACTAGATACACCATGACCTGGATCCATGAGACCGACTACTACTAGCTCCACCATGACCTTGATCCATGAGACCAACTACTACTAGATCTATCATGACCTGGATCCACAAGACCAACTACAACTAGATACACCATGACCTGGATCCATGAGACCACCTACTACTAGATACACCATGACCTGGATCCATGAGACCACCTACTACTAGATACACCATGACCTGGATCCATGAGACCGACTACTACTAGATCTACGATGACCTGGATCCATTAGACCAACTACTAGATCTACCATGACCTGGATCCCTGACACCACCTACTACTAGATGCACCATGACCTGGATCCATGAAACCACCTACTATTGATGCACCATGACCTGGATCCATGAGACCGACTACTATTAGATCTACCATGACCTGGATCCATGAGACCGACTACTACTAGATCTACCATGACCTGGATCCATGAGACTGACTACTACTAGATCTACGAAGACTTGAATCCACGAAACCGACTACTACTAGATCTACCATGACCTGGATCCATGAGACCAACTACTACTAGATCTACCATGACCTGGATCCATGGGACTGACTACTACTAGATACACCATGACCTGGATACATAAAACCAACTACTACTAGATCTACCATGACCCGGATCCATGAGACCAACTACTACTAGATGTAACCAGTGACGTCACATCCAAGCCGAGAAGGAGGAGAGCGAGGCCCCCAGCATTCAGACACCTTATGCCTAGAAGAAACATTACCAATGGAAAAAGACCCAAATATTAATAATAATATTCTGGCAGTGCCCCTCCCGAGACCAGACTCTGGATACTAGATCTACCATGACCTGGATCCATGAGACCAACTACTACTAGATCTACCATGACCTGGATCCATGGGACCAACTACTACTAGTTACACCATGACCTGGATCCATGAGACCAACTACTACTAGATCTACCATGACCTGGATCCATGGGACCAACTACTACTAGTTACACCATGACCTGGATCCATGAGACCACCTACTACTAGATCTACCATGACCTGGATCCATGAGACCACCTACTACTAGATCTACCATGACCTGGATCCATGAGACCGACTACTACTAGATCTACCATGACCTGGATCCATGAGACCAACTACTAATAGGTGACAGACTCAGCCGGGACAGGGGCTTTTGGAGGGGACTGAATCCTGGCCTCTTACCTACCGACCATGGGCCCTGGCATTTGGTCGAAGGGTGCTCTTTGTGAGGTGTATGCCTGGGGACCCTCGAGGTGGTGTTACTTTGGATTCAGGTCCATGTCCCCCCAAGACACACAGACTCTGGGAACCCTGTATATGTTATATTATAAAGACTGACTTTTTCATACTGTTAGGAGATACTGATGTCACCTCCAGCCACCTGTCTGTCTGTTATAATGTAAATGAGTCTAGTGTGGCTTCTAAGGGTCTTTCACCGATTGTTGGTTGTGCTCATTAACCCTGCAATTGTATGAAGGAGTTCTGTGTTGATATGTATGATAACGTGTATTGTAGGTCGGGAGTCACATCGGCTGCTTTAAGGGATTAGTTAATTAGCTCATGTTAATTGATGTTTCTCGTCACAGGTGTATTGTTAGAGTAATATGAGCAAGAGGGGGAACCTCCTCTTCTACTGGATATAAGACTTGTATTCTGGTTCTAATAAACAGTCCATGTTCAGCAATCAAACGAGTCTCGTCTTGTTTTGTGCTTGTTAGTGGTTGGAATATCTGATCTCTATATTCAGACTGGGAGGAAGCGGAATATGACGGAAGCACTCAAGCGGAGTGTGGGGGACGTTTCCTTACAACCAGGATCCAGGAGACCGACTACTACTGACTATACAAGCCAGAGAAGGCCCATATTAGGCCAGTAAAAGATTATCACTCATCGTGTGGGTGTGGTCTCAGCAGCCAAACCTTAACCTAAAGCAATTGGGGGACCCAACCAGGAGAGGAGTATAGGACCCAAACATACAGGAGCTGCCCAATGGGACACAAGTGTCTTAAGATTAGAAAATGGTATATAACTTTATTAATATGAAAAATATTTATTACAAAAAACACCAGATCCCTCCCTCCTCCCGTACAATTAAAATATGACAACATGGTCCATCCTACGGGCTTTGGTAAAAAGAAATCCCAAAAAGTGTATATCGATTTGTGTGATACATAAATATCGATCGATTTGTGTGATATATAAATATCGATCGATTTGTGTGATATATAAATATCGATCGTTTTGTGTGATATATAAATATCGATCGATTTGTGTGATATATATATATCGATCGATTTGTGTGATATATAAATATCGATCGATTTGTGTGATATATAAATATCGATCGATTTGTGTGATATATAAATATCGATTGATTTGTGTGATATATAAATATCGATCGATTTGTGTGATATATAAATATCGATCGATTTGTGTGATATATAAATATCGATCGATTTGTGTGATATATAAATATCGATTTGTGTGATATATAAATATCGATCGATTTGTGTGATATATAAATATCGATCGATTTGTGTGATATATAAATATCGATTCATTTGTGTGATATATAAATATCGATCGATTTGTGTGATATATAAATATCGATTTGTGTGATATATAAATATCGATCGATTTGTGTGATATATAAATATCGATTCATTTGTGTGATATATAAATATCGATCGATTTGTGTGATATATAAATATCGATTTGTGTGATATATATATATCGATCGATTTGTGTGATATATAAATATCGACCGATTTGTGTGATATATAAATATCGATCGATTTGTGTGATATATAAATATCGATCGATTTGTGTGATATATAAATATCGATCGATTTGTGTGATATATAAATATCGATCGATTTGTGTGATATATACTGGAATATGAAATGCTTTTTTTGTACTAGTAATGGTGGAGATCAACGACCTATAATGGGACTGTGATAGTGCGGCGGTCATTCTGACACTAACTGACACCGAGGGAAGTCACCAGGGCCCCGCCATCAGGAATTATAGGGCCCCTTACACAGCTTCAGGCATGGGTGCTGCAAATTGAGAAGCAGAGGGGGGGCCTTTACAAAAAAAAAAGAAATTAAGAAAAATATATTATAAAAAAGGGGGGTAGCCATCCTGGGCCCTGGGGACCTCTGGGCCCTTTAATAATAATAATAATACAAATATATATATATAAATTAAAAAATATATAAATTTTTTTATATAAAAAAGGGGGGTTGCCATCCGGGGCCCCGGGGACCTCTGAGCCCTTTAATAATAATTATATATATATATATATATATGAAAAAAAACTGTCACCCGGGGCCCTGGGGATCTCCGGGCCCCTGGGGACCTCCAGACCCCTAGAAAAATAATTGTCCCTTTAATAAAAAATAAAATAAAAAGGGGGGTTGCCATCCGGGCCCCTTGCACTGCCTGTACCCCCCTGATGGCGGCCCTGGAAGTCCCAACGACACCAATAGAGTGATCAGTGATAAAATACCTCCCTACTCGATACTCCATCATCCGGATTCATGAGACCTGCAGCGGACTCCATACACAGACCTGAAATCTGACCCCCCTCCCCCCAAGAAAGTCGAATGACAACGATGTTTTTAGAAAAGATAATCAAAATCTTTAATTAATACATTCTCTGACAATATCACAGGGCAGTCTGGGGGAGGGGTGTCTCACGAGGTTGGCACGTAAGCAGAAAATACTCATTACAAACAGTAGAAAACATACATGCTTTTTTTTTTGTCACATCTGAGTCGTGACCTTCACTGACCCGGCTCAGATGAGATCCCTCGGGGGCGGGCTTAAACCAAGGTTGCCTCAGCCCACTTCCTGTCCGCGGAACCCCAACGGCCACGGGCAAATGAAGAAAAATCAAACACAAACAGCAGAGTCCTCCGACAGAAAAAAAGAAATAATGCAGAGAAAGAGAAAGAGAAAGAGAACATGCATTCGGAAACGGGAGACCGCCTGGCGCCAGCCAATCGCGTACCAGATCCTGCCAGCCAATGGCGCTCAGGAACAGCCTGCATTAAACACACAGTTTTTGGTCTTTTTTTTCTTGATAAAAAAAACCTTGTTTTTCAATAATGAATAAAGGAAGTAAAAGCAACAAAGGGAACAAGGAAAACACGGGATGGAATGAAAGAAGAATGACCAACCAAAAACAAGAACAGACGAGGCCGAGCCATCTGATTGGTAAGTGGTACAGGAGATGCGTGTCACATGGAAGCCAAGTGCTCGTTGATGGGGAGAGGAGGCATCCAATGAAAATGGACTCCCCAGGCAGTGAAAGAAAAGCCGGACATGAAAGGAAAAGGTGGGGGAGGGGAGGGTTTTGTATGCAAAAAGTTCTCAGAAACTGTACAGAAAGATTTGAGTCTGATGGTCCCCAAAAAAAGATGGCGGGAGAGCCCTGGTAAACTCCCGCTCACAAACTCGCTTGACGCGGGGCTGGGCCCTCATCCTTTGGTCCTGGCTGAGCCGAGAACAGTTCAGATGGCTTGGATGAAGCAGCTATCCCCCAATCCTCAAGGGCCGTGCACCTTCATGTCCCAGTAAGCCCCTCTCCTCTCATGATTGGCCGCTGTAGGAGGGGCACGGGGTGGAAGGGGAGCAAGCCGCACCACACAACGCAAGAGTGAAAATGGAGCTGCTCCTACTGACGTTCATGAGCAGGCCGTCTAGATCACCAAGTTGTTGTAGCTGACATATTTCTTCTTCGTTGCAGGACCTGCAGGGAAGAAGAATCCACAATTTAGAGGGAAAATCATACAAAGCATAAAAAGTTCAAAAAGTTCTGACCCCTCAGTGGGGCAACATTCACCGGTGAGGGTTCTGACCCCAGAGTGGGGCAACGTTCACCAGTGAGGGCCCCATTCACCGGTGAGGGTTCTTACCCCGGAGTGAGGAAATGTACAATTTGGGAGTTCTAGGATATCAAACCTTTCCGGACCTCTAAAGAACTGAAATACACACTTCTGTCTCAGAGATCATGTGAGGGCTTTATACAGAGACTGGACGCCTATCTACTCTGAGACTGGACGCCTTTCTACTTCAAGACTGGACACCTAACCCCCCTGAGACTGGACGCCTTTCTACTTCAAGACTGGACGCCTATCTCCTCCAAGACTGGATGCCTATCTACTTCAAGTCTGGACAGCTATCTCCTCTGAGACTGAACGCCCATCTCCTCCGAGACTGGACGCCTATCTCCTCAGAGACCGGAAGCCTATCTCCTCCGAGACCAGACACCTATCTACTCCAAGACTGGACAGCTATCTCCTCCGAGACTGAACGCCTATCTCCTCCGAGACTGGACGCCTATCTCCTCCGAGACTGGATGCCTATCTACTTCAAGTCTGGACAGCTATCTCCTCTGAGACTGAACGCCCATCTCCTCCGAGACTGGACGCCTATCTCCTCAGAGACCGGAAGCCTATCTCCTCCGAGACCAGACACCTATCTACTCCAAGACTGGACAGCTATCTCCTCCGAGACTGAACGCCTATCTCCTCCGAGACTGGACGCCTATCTCCTCCGAGACTGGATGCCTATCTACTTCAAGTCTGGACAGCTATCTCCTCTGAGACTGAACGCCCATCTCCTCCGAGACTGGACGCCTATCTCCTCTGAGACTGAACGCCCATCTCCTCCGAGACTGGACGCCTATCTCCTCCGAGACTGGACGCCTATCTCCTCCAAGACTGGACACCTATCTCCTCTGAGACTGGAAGCCTATCTACTGCAAGACTTCACACCTATCTCCTCAGAGACTGGACACATATCTCCTACGAGACTGGGCGCCTATCTCCTCAGAGACCGGAAGCCTATCTCCTCCGAGACCAGACACCTATCTACTCCAAGACTGGACAGCTATCTCCTCCGAGACTGAACGCCTATCTCCTCCGAGACTGGACGCCTATCTCCTCCGAGACTGGATGCCTATCTACTTCAAGTCTGGACACCTATCTCCTCCGAGACTGAACGCCCATCTCCTCCGAGACTGGACGCTTATCTCCTCCGAGACTGGATGCCTATCTACTTCAAGTCTGGACACCTATCTCCTCTGAGACTGAACGCCCATCTCCTCCGAGACTGGACGCCTATCTCCTCTGAGACTGAACGCCCATCTCCTCCGAGACTGGACGCCTATCTCCTGCAAGACTGGACACCTATCTCCTCTGAGACTGGAAGCCTATCTACTGCAAGACTGCACACCTATCTCCTCAGAGACTGGACACATATCTCCTACGAGACTGGGCGCCTATCTCCTCAGAGACCGGAAGCCTATCTCCTCCGAGACCAGACACCTATCTACTCCAAGACTGGACACCTATCTCCTCCGAGACTGGACGTCTATCTACTCCGAGACTGGACACCTATCTCATCCGAGACTGGACGCCTATCTCATCCGAGACTGGACGCCTATCTACTCCGAGACTGGACGCCTATCTCCTCCAAGACTGGACAGCTATCTACTTCAAGACTGGACGCCTACCTAGTCCAAGACTGGACACCTATCCAATCCAAAACTGGACACCTATCCAATCCAAAACTGGACACCTATCTCCTCCGAGACCAGACACCTATCTCCTCCGAGACTGGACACCTATCTCCTCCGAGACTGAAAGCCTATCTACTCCGAGACTGGACACCTATCTCCTCCGAGACTGGACACCTATCTCCTCCGAGACTGGACACCTATCTCCTCCGAGACAGGACACCTATCTCCTCCGAGACTGGAGACACCTATCTCCTCCGAGACTGGACACCTATCTCCTCCGAGACTGGACACCTATCTCCTCCGAGACCAGACACTTATCTCCTCCGAGACTGGAAGCCTATCTCCTCCAAGACTGGACGCCTATCTACTCCGAGACTGGACACCTATCTCCTCCGAGACTGAAAGCCTATATACTCCAAGACTGGACACCTATTTCCTCCCAGACTGGAAAGCTATCTCCTCTAAAACTGGACACCTATCTCCTCCGAGACTGGACGCCTATCTACTCCGAGACTGGACGCCTATCTACTCCGAGACTGGACGCCTATCTACTCCGAGACTGGACGCCTATCTCCTCTGAGACTGGACACCTATCTACTTCAATACTGGACACCTATCTCCTCCGAGACTGGACGCCTATCTCCTCCGAGACTGGACGCCTATCTACTTCAAGTCTGGACACCTATCTCCCCTGAGACTGAATGCCCATCTCCTCCGAGACTGAACGCCCATGTCCTCCGAGACTGGACGCCTATCTACTCAGAGACTGGACACCTATCTCCTCCGAGACTGAACGCCCATGTCCTCCGAGACTGGACGCCTATCTACTCCGAGACTGGACACCTATCTCCTCCGAGACTGGACACCTATCTCCTCCGAGACTGGACACCTATCTCCTCCGAGACTGCACACCTATCTCCTCCGAGACTGGACACCTATCTCCTCAGAGACTGGACACCTATCTCCTCAGAGACTGGACACCTATCTCCTCCGAGACTGGACACTTATCTCCTCCGAGACTGGACACTTATCTCCTCCGAGACTGGACACCTATCTATTCTGAGACGTCGGACATCTATCTGGACCCTGGCACATTAAAGTCATTTTGTCCCACAAGTTCTGGCACCATATTCAGAGCATACATTCATACAGAGTGCATGGGACCTTCCAAGGGTTCACTTTCTATGGTGAGCACATATGTGTGGAGCTCACAGATCAGTTCCTCCCTGAGCCCTGTAGTCTCTCCATATTCCTCCTTGAGCCGCGTGTGGTCTCTCCCCATGTGGTCTCTCCCTGTGTAGTCTCTCCACATTTCTCCCTGAGCCCTGTGTGGTCTCTCCCTGTGTAGTCTCTCCATATTCTCTCCATGTGTAGTCTCTCCCTGTGTAGTCTCTCCCCATGTGGTCTCTCCCCGTGTAGTCTCTCCCCGTGTAGTCTCTCCCCGTGTGGTCTCTCCCTGTGTGGTCTCTCCCCGTGTGGTCTCTCCCCGTGTGGTCTCTCCCCGTGTGGTCTCTCCCCGTGTGGTCTCTCCCTGTGTGGTCTCTCCATATTCGATCGCCTGGAAAAGTTCCTCCATACAATGAGACAGACAGATGTCACACGGATCATTGAAGAGACGGTGCGGGTTGGCCCGTATGATGTGAGCGTCCTCCAGCTGGCCGTAGACATGAGTGGGCCGAGGACGTGACTCCGATCGATGAACGAGTGACACTGCGCCGATCCTCCGAGCAGACAGGTGGGGGGATGGGAGGACAAGGAGGCTTTATTGCCTTCCTGAGCCAGAACTGAATGTATTTCCACTCCCGGCCAAGCGAGAGAAGCGATTGGACGATTGTTCTGCGGGTGTCTCTGCTCACCGACCGCCAAGTCACTGACTATAAATGTAACGCTGAGGTTTAATCTGATTTTATTTCACATTCCCTCCCCCTCTGATGGGGAAATTATTCAATAAAACCTTCCCGTCTTCCTTACACACTGTGATGTCATCACTGGGTCTCTGTGCTTCTCTATGCAATGCAGGCAGATCATGGCTGGTGGGTGTTACAAAGTTACAATGTACTGGGGGAGGGGAGACTGAGGAAATGCTTCCTCCTGCCTGCAGCAGACTGATAACATCATCCCAGCCTTGGCAGAGTCTCTGACATACAATGTTACCTGTCTTCTGAATTGCTCGATCGGCGTTCTGCTATAATAAGGAACATTCGTTGGTCCGTCTCTCACGCGTTTCTCTCTTTGTTTGGACATTTTGTCACACGGAAGCGGCTTCTCGGGTGATGTAAAGGTGTCAGGTGATCGATACACAGAATGAACGATCGTCTCTCCGTCACCTCATTGCCCCCGGGTGGCGGCGGAGGTGGAGCTGGACAGGGAAAATCTGGGAGGACAATAAATCTGGAACGCGTCAGGCGAGCGGCGTGAGGACGATCGTCAGATAATGTATGCAGGGCGTGGAATCAATCACCTCCGTGGGCAGGACACTCTGCGCCACTTGGCCGAGTCAGCCGCTGTCACCGATGGCAACGGACGGGAGACGGCGGAGGAGCATCGGGGTCCAATCAATGACTCCCAACCCTCCTCGTTTCTATAATTGATAATTAATCTTCTCGCTGAATTTTGGGGATTGTAGAGACTGCGGGGGAGGGGCATTGGATCTGCCGCGTGATTCATTAGGGCGACCCATCAAAGACCCGACAACCAAAATCCCTCAAAGACCCGACAACCAAAATCCCTCAAAGACCCGACAACCAAAATCCCTCAAAGACCCGACAACTAAAATCCCTCAAAGATCGGAAAATCCACCAATGATCGGAAGATTGTTACACTACAAGTGTTAGATACATTGTATCCCGATTGGACGTCCCAAAACCATCACCAAGGAGCTCCCTAACCCCCAAAGACACTTATATGCCATCCTTAACTCTTCTGCAGGACTTTCCACAAGATGCCAGAGGGGGTCTGTGGGAATTTTTTCCCCTTTCTGAGGTCGGGTTTTGATGGATGAGAAGACCTGGATCAGATGTTGAGCAGCCAAAAAAAACTTGCAGTCAACAATCCAATCGCTCCCAAAGGTGTTCAGTAGGGATGAGGTCAGGGCTCTGTGGGCCACTCAAGTTCCTCCACACCAAATCCACCAAACTCACCAGACTCACCAAACCCACCAAACCCACCAAACCCACCAAACTCACCAAACTCACCAAACCCACCAAACCCACCAAACTCACCAGACTCACCAAACTCACCAAACCCACCAAACTCACCAAACTCACCAAACTCACCAACCCCACCAAACTTACCAAACTCACCAAACCCACCAAACTCACCAAACCCACCTGTAACGGAATGAACAGTGACAATCAGAGACTTTGGAAGGATGAGAGATACTCCTGTGCCAGGGACACTAATAACCCCTGGGTCTAAGTCCACCCTGTGCCCTTGTAGGTGTAGGGTGGCTAATAGGATCATAATTCATATATTACATGAGATGGGACATTAATAATAATTCATATTGCAGGACTGGAATATTACAAGGAGTTCATGTTGACTTGAGACCAGGTCTACAAGACAGTGACTCATCCCTCTGTATAATAGGCTGTTGAAATGCTAAGTGAGGCCGCGCTTGTGAAAGACATTTCCATTGTGTTCTGCAGGTGAATAGATGTGTCAGAGAGGGAATGTCTCGGAGATAATTACCTGAATGCCTTTTAGAATGTGATTGAGGTTCCTTGTATGTGTGTGAAGATTGTGTATTATTCAAAAGGTTAATTGAAGTCTATTGATGATGCGGTGCCTAAATGTCTAGCTACTGATTAGATAATTAGCCCCAGTGTAAATAGGGGGGTGGAGATTGCATTGTCCTGTGATTGGCTGTAACATCTTGTACTGTATAAAAAGCTGAGAAGAAACCAATAAAGTGTTCATTCATTTGGAAACCAGAGAGTACCAGAGCTTGTGTCTCGGTTATTATGGGAAATGGAATGGATTGTGTATGCAGGATTGTCGCAGTGTGTCAGATAAGCTTGTCAGGGTTGGATGGAAGGTCGTAAAAAAGGTGGTGACCGTTACATCACCAAACTCACCAAACTCACCAAACTCACCAAACCCACCAAACTCACCAAACCCACCAAACCCACCAAACTCACCAAACTCACCAAACCCACCAAACTCACCAAACCCACCAAACTCACCAAACCCACCAAACTCACCAAACTCACCAAACTCAACAAACTCACCAAACCATGACTTTGTGGAGATGTTGGTTACATACATAGTTACATAGTTAATCAGGTTGAAAAAAGACACAAGTCCATCCAGTTGAACCACAAAAAAATAAACACACAAAATAAAAAACACAGTACAATCCCATCCCCCAACTCCATACCCACAGGTGATCCAGAGGAAGGCAAAAAACCCCAGCAGAGCATGAGATCCAATTTGCTACAGCAGGGGAAAAAATTCCTTCCTGATCCCCCGAGAGGCAATGGTTGGAGTAGACCTGGCCCATTCCAATCAATCCCAAAGGTCATCGGTAGGGATTGGAGGGTCAGGTGATCAGTAGGGATTGGAGGGTCAGGTGATCAGTAGGGATGAGGTCAGGACACTCGAGTTCCTCCACACCAAACTGGTGACACCATGTCTCTATGGAGTTGGCTTTGTACATGGGGGGGGGGGCAGAAAAGGGTCTTCACCAAACTGTGACCACAAGACTGAAAGATCACAATGGTCTCCAATGTCTCTGTATGATGGAGGATTTCCGGGACCCTCACTGGAGTCCATGACATGGAGGGGGGTTCACATTTCTCTATATAGGCCAATTATTTTCCAGGTGAGGACGATCATCTCGGTGACTTTTGCTGCAGCAACACGGACATTTCTAAAGAAAAAATATCAAATCGCCATTGTAATTGCTCGGAGTGCTCCTCTATGATGGGGGGGTAGGTGGGTGGAGGGGTCTATGATAACTTTCCATCGGGGGATGAATACGGTGAACGTTGCTCGGAGTGCTCCTCTATGATGGGGGGTAGGTGGGTGGAGGGGTCTATGATGACTTTCCATCGGGGGATGAATACGGTGAACGTTGCTCGGAGTGCTCTTCTATGATGGGGGGTAGGTGGGTGGAGGGGTCTATGATGACTTTCCATCGGGAGATGAATACGGTGAACGTTGCTCGGAGTGCTCCTCTATGATGGGGGGGTAGGTGGGTGGAGGGGTCTATGATGACTTTCCATCGGGGGATGAATACGGTGAACGTTGCTCGGAGTGCTCCTCTATGATGGGGGGGTAGGTGGGTGGAGGGGTCTATGATGACTTTCCATCGGGGGATGAATACGCTGAACGTTGCTCGGGATGCTCCTCTATGATCCCGGGGTAGGTAGGTGGAGGGTGTAACGGTCACCCCCGTTTACGATCTTCCATCAACCCAAGACAGCTTATACGACACTCCGACAATCCACGTAGACACGATCCATTCCATTCCCCAGAATAACGAGACTCGGCTCTGTTCTCTGGTTTTAAAATGTATGAATGAACTCTTTAATGGTTATCTCTCTTATATACAGTACAGCCATGTTACAGTAATCACAGGGACAAAGAAACTCTCCACCCCCCACATCACACAATGGGGCTTTAATCACATTCTCTTAGATAATGACATTCAGAGGAGGTAATTATCCCCCAGACGTTTCGACTCTGCCAATAAGTGATTCACCTGCAGAATACACATTCCTATGTCAGACGTTCTGTCTCCGACAATAAGGTATTCACACCTGATCATCAATGGGCTCTTCACACCATACAGTCTCATTATCATCACACAATGAAAGGTCTTTCAGGAGCAGACTCAATTAACACCTCAACAGCCTGTTACACAGAGGAAGGAGTCACTATTGGCCAGTAGGGTCAGAATAAGCCAACAACTTGTAATATCTCCAGATCTCCTGCAATACATGAATTATCAGTAATGTCCCGTCTCCTATCGGACATAAGGTGACCCTAGACATAAGAGTCATCAGTGACGCTGGCACAGGCGTATCCCCATCCTTCAAAAGTCTTTGGGTGTCACAGGACATTCTGTTACAGAGGGGTCTATGATGATTTTCCATCGGGGGATGTGTACGGTGAACGTTGCTCGGGATGCTCCTCTATGATGACTTTGTCGCTCGTCTTTCCATCGGGGGGATGAACGTTGCTCGGGATGCTCCTCTATGATGACATTGATGCTCGTCTTTCCATCAGGGGATGAGTACGGTGAACATTGCTCGGGATGCTCCTCTATGACCCGGGGTAGGTAGGTAGGTGGAGGTGTCTATGATGACTTTCCATCGGGGGATGAACGTTGCTCGGGATGCTCCTCTATGATGACATTGTCGCTCGTCTTTCCATCGGGGGATGAACGTTGCTCGGGATGCTCCTCTATGATGACATTGTCGCTCGTCTTTCCATTGGGGGATGAACGTTGCTCGGGATGGTCCTCTATGATCCGGGGGTAGGTAGGTAGGTAGGTGGAGGTGTCTATGATGACTTTCCATCGGGGGATGAACGTTGCTCGGGATGCTCCTCTATGATGACATTGTCGCTCGTCTTTCCATCGGGGGATGAACGTTGCTCGGGATGCTCCTCTATGATGACATTGTCGCTCGTCTTTCCATCGGGGGATGAACGTTGCTCGGGATGGTCCTCTATGATCCGGGGGTAGGTAGGTGGAGGTGTCTATGATGACTTTCCATCGGGGGATGAACGTTGCTCGGGATGCTCCTCTATGATGATATTGTCGCTCTTCTTTCCATCGGGGGATGAACGTTGCTCGGGATGCTCCTCTATGATCCGGGGGTAGGTAGGTGGAGGTGTCTATGATGACTTTCCATCGGGGGATGAATGTTGCTCGGGATGCTCCTCTATGATGACATTGTCGCTCGTCTTTCCATTGGGGGATGAACGTTGCTCGGGATGGTCCTCTATGATCCGGGGGTAGGTAGGTAGGTAGGTGGAGGTGTCTATGATGACTTTCCATCGGGGGATGAACGTTGCTCGGGATGCTCCTCTATGATGACATTGTCGCTCATCTTTCCATCGGGGGATGAACGTTGCTCGGGATGGTCCTCTATGATCCGGGGGTAGGTAGGTAGGTAGGTGGAGGTGTCTATGATGACTTTCCATCGGGGGATGAACGTTGCTCGGGATGCTCCTCTATGATGACATTGTCGCTCATCTTTCCATCGGGGGATGAACGTTGCTCGGGATGGTCCTCTATGATCCGGGGGTAGGTAGGTAGGTAGGTGGAGGTGTCTATGATGACTTTCCATCGGGGGATGAACGTTGCTCGGGATGCTCCTCTATGATGACATTGTCGCTCGTCTTTCCCTCGGGGGATGAACGTTGCTCGGGATGCTCCTCTATGATCCGGGGGTAGGTAGGTGGAGGTGTCTATGATGACTTTCCATCGGGGGATGAACGTTGCTCGGGATGCTCCTCTATGATGACATTGTCGCTCGTCTTTCCATCGGGGGATGAACGTTGCTCGGGATGCTCCTCTATGATGACATTGTCGCTCGTCTTTCCCTCGGGGGATGAACGTTGCTCGGGATGCTCCTCTATGATGACATTGTCGCTCGTCTTTCCCTCGGGGGATGAACGTTGCTCGGGATGCTCCTCTATGATGACATTGTCGCTCGTCTTTCCCTCGGGGGATGGATATCAATGAACACTAATGGGGAAGTTACATAACCGCCTCGGCTGTTTCCCCACCTCCCCGGAGACCTCGAGCTGCCGAGCTGCACCACCCCCGCTCATGAGGAGCTGTCACCGTTATCGGAGAGGAGATTTATCCATGCAGGTGGGAAAGAAGACTCCGGAGTCCTTCCTGGAAACATCTGCCTGCCTAGAGGAGCTGGGCCCTCAACCCATCCCTTCGGGGATAGAAGAGACACAGGAGGACATTTTATCAGCATTCCGATCCCGAACACTGATAACCCCGCCCACAGTCCACACTTACCCGCCCACTTTCTGGGTGAGCACCCACTTTACGGCTTGTTCCTGTTCATACCCCGTCTTTAAATATCCAGGGACCACCCACTCGTGTCCTGACCAATGGGGGTGAGGTTGTGTTCAGTCCAAATTCATGTTCAGCCAATCATGGAAGGAAGGTGTCCGATGAGCTCCGACTTGGGAATCCGCTCCCCAGCTGCATGATGTACATAAAGGGGTGGGGATTCTGGTGACATCACTGACATAAGATTGTCACATGACCAAAAGGCTGACTGGCTGGTAAATTCAATGACTTTCCCCCGGGTCAGTCTCTGGCTGTGTGAGGTCTACAGGCACCTCCAGAGCCGGGGCCCCGGGGCCCAACCATTGAATTCCACAGGACCCCTACATTCATCCAATCCCAGGGCTCTGAGGATTGCAGCAGACGATCGGATATCCCATGTTCTCTGGAGACCTTGCACTTGCAGAAGACCTTTGGGGCCACCTGTGTGAGATTCCTGGAGCCTCCGGGACATCTGAGGGTCGGAGCCGAGATTTGTCCCGTACCGGTGAGCACTAATCAGGACCCCGAATTGTGGACGACTTTTGGGGCCATCATTGGATGCAGTTCCTGGCAGAGCCCCAAGTGGGAGTCCTGGGGTCCCCGGGACATCTGAGGGTCGGAGTGGAGATACGCCCCTCACACATCAGCACTAATCAGGACCCCGATCTGTAGATCCGCTTAGTCTAGGGGCCCCCCATCCCCCGTCGGAGCCCGGCTCCATATCCTCCGTTGGACGTCGTCATAGAAACGTCTCTTATATTTACGGTGGGAATGCGCGGCGCCGGTCACAGCCAACACTCATCATTTATTTATATTTCTGCTCTCCCTCTTCCACGTCTCCGGTTGTTTGCCGTTTGATCTGCGGCGCGTTTACAGAGCGGCCAATGATCCGTCTGCGTCAAATCTCCGCATGCGGTCAGATTAAAAGGCCTCCGTTAGTCTTGTCAGTAAACAACATGGCTGCCTGGCCCAGACGGCGACCTAATGCAGAATGTATGCGTTACGGTGGGGGGTCTGCGTTACCGCGGGGGGCTGTAAAATGGCGGGGGGGTCTGTGATACGGCGGGGGTGGTCTGCGATACGGCGGGGGCTTTAATACGGCAGGGGGTCTGCAATATGGCGGGGGGCTGTGATATGGCAGGGGGGGTCTGCGATATGGCGGGGGGCTGTAAAAACGGCGGGGGGGGCTGTGATATGGCAGGGGGTCTGCGATATGGCGGGGGGTGATGTGATATGCAGGGGTCTGCGATACGGCGGTGGGCTGTGATATACGGCGGGGGGTCTGTGATACGGCGGGGGGGTCTGTGATATACGGCGGGGGGGTCTGCGATACGGCGGGAGGCTTTTATACGGGCAGGGGGTCTGCGATATGGCGGGGGTCGCGGGGGGGGGTTGTGGGGGGGGGGTCGGGGTCTGATATGGGGGGGGGAGGCGGGGTGGGACGGGGGGAGGTTAGGCGGTAAACTGCGGCGGGGGGGCTGTGATATGGGCAGGGGGTGGCGATATGGCGGGGGGGCTGTGATATGGCAGGGGGTCTGCGATATGGCGGGGGGGCTGGTGATGTTATGGCAGGGGGTCTGCGATATGGCGGGGGGCTGTGATATGGCCAGGGGGTCTGCGATTATGGCGGGGGGCTGTGATATGGCAGGGGGTCTGTGATATGGCAGGGGGGCTGGGATGATACGGCGGGATGGGGGTCTGTGATACGGCGGGGGGTTGCGATACGGCGGGAGGCTTTGATACGGCTGGGGGGTCTGCGTTATGGCGGGGGGGCTGTGATTATGGCAGGGGGGTCTGCGATATGGCAGGGGGCTGTAATACGGCGGGGGGGGCTGCGATACGGCGGGGGGCTGTGATATGGCAGGGGGGGTCTGCGAGTATGGCGGGGGGCTGTGATATGGCCGGGGGTCTGGCCGATTACGGGGGGGGGCTGTGATATGGCAGGGGGTCTGCGATAACGGGGTCTGCGATAGGGTCTGCGATACGGGGCGGGGGGATGTGATATGGCAGGGGGGGGGTTTGCGAATACGGCGGGGGGTCTGTGATTACGGCGGCGAGGCTTTAATACGGCAGGGGGGTCTGCGATATGGCGAGGGGGTCTGTGATGTCTGGCAGGGGGTCTGCTGATATGGCGGGGGCTGTAAAACGGCGGGGGGGGGGGATATTGCAAGGGGGAGAAATGGCGGGGGAGGATAGGCGGGAGGCTGTTATATGGCAGGGGGTCTGCGATATGGCGGGGGGCTGTGATACGGCGGGGGGTGGGGCGGGGGCGTGGTATAAGGGGCGGCGGCTGGGTATGCGGGGTCTGTTTGGGGGGTCTGTTATATGGCGGGGGTCTGCGATCGGCGGTCGCGGGGAGGGGGTCGGGG